>QFET01002497.1:2126-16975 GCA_003316355.1 Tuber calosporum
AAAAAAAAAAAAAACATCAAAACCATACCAAAAAAAGCATGGATTCGGATATCGGTTGGGTCACAGGCTATCATACATTCGCTGGCTATTTCGTTAATTTCTTAATACTTGGGAAACGTGCATGTGGGGTGGCGTTGCTCCTCCAGCCAGGTCGGGTCGGGGGGGCGGGGTACCCTTTTTTATTTTATTTTCTTTGCTTGCTGTTATTTCGGTTTGGTGTATGATAGAAGCTTCTTGCACGCAAACGGAGTCGTTCTTGTTTCTTATTGATTTTTTTTTTTTTTTTCGTTTCGTTTTCTACTTTGTTATTCCTTATTGCCCGTTTTAAACTTGTCAATTTCCCGTCCTCTTCCTGTTTGAATGGAGGATAACAAGTTTGGGGGGACGGAGTTTTTTTAGCTTTTTTAGGGGGCAGAGATCTATACATCATATTCTAGTATACCTCCCTCCACCTTTCCCCTAGAGGTATGCTTTGATGGGTGTGTGTGTCTGTCTGTGTGAGTGTGACGAGGGATTTACAATACCGTACGGTATGTGAGAGGATATTGAAACCAATTTGAACTTCAGTATTATTCTGGCCGTCACTTATTCTCACTCGACGTTAACCATCTGCAGAAGGGGTGCATGCTGTGCAGCACATCGCATAGTTCCCGGTTAGTAACTAAATTATCTAGTTAGGTTATGAGAGCCTAGGGGGGAGGGGAGAACTTGCAAAGCCAGCGCGTGACTTGCAGCGCACTGTGCCAACGGAGTGGAAGTACCTTCCTGTATGACACTTATGACCACCACAGCCTTTTTCCCACAGTGGACCATCCAAAGGCCATTAACTGTTCTGGGAGGAACGCCCAGAGGGGAGGGGAACAGGGAATGTAATTATGCAGATAACTTATCAGCAAAGTCTCACATTGCAGCCAGCCAGAAGCACGGGGAAGCAATCTACCAAACAAAAACCCACCTGCCCTCCCTGACTGCGTTTGTGGGCTCGCGGCACCCATTCAGGTCCCCGCAAAATCCGGCAGGGTGAGGACTCGATGGTGTGCAAGAGAAACGACCTGAACGACGACGATCCTGAATGCCACCATTCAACCACCTCATGCAAGTGGAGGGAAAGTTTTCCCAAAAGTTGGCCACTCCGCTCCGCATGCTACCCCGTATCTCACAATTGGGCAGGAGCAATTTTGCAGGTCGGGAATGATCAATCGATTCCAAAGCCCTACAGTAAAGTATGTTGGGCTACCTACCGGTACTCAGGTTAAGAGTAAAATACCGGTATGATACAAGCCAATCAAGAGAAGGTGCCAAGCTTCTTACAAAAGATAGCGCTGACTACAAGGTTACTTACTCGTACCGTATTTGAAGACAGCTGACATACGAGTATGATACAGTACGAGTATAATAGAATCATTGCACTCGCAGCTAGGTCAATCGCATCCAAACGCCTGCGACATGCACTCTACTCGTATACGGCAATCGGTGCATTTGATGAGTAAAACAGGATCTGACAGTCAGCCAGCCAGCCAGCCAGTTGTTCAAGGAGAGAACAAAGGGCCATTCCTATGCCACCATTTTCACTATGATACGACCCCTTCGGGAATTGGTGTCGCTAGCCTGCCGTACCGTATGTGGATCATGAGGACATGGCAGGGCAGGAATACTATACGGGGAAGAAAAAAAAAAAAGAAAAAAAAAAAGAAACCGGTAATGGTACCGTGAGGTTATCCGTCCGTTATTGTGTGTGAACAGTGAGTGAGCAAAAGCGAGTATACGGTAGTACGGATGGTGAACACTCGGGTCAATAAATATCTCACCCCAGCAGCATCTTTGCCAGTCGATCGGAGTCCGATTTGCGCTTGCTGCCTCACTCACTGGGAGGGCGGGGGGTCGCTCGCTCGCTGTTTTTGTTGTGTGGTTGTGGCACCAAACTACTCTAGACGCACCGCCGGGGTCCGCCACACTCCTGTTTGGGCGGCCAGTGGCCCATCACCGGGATTTGAGTGCTCCTAGGGCGCATAGAAGCGGCAACATCCTGCTCAGTGTCCAACCCATACCACCACCGCTATAAATGGCCCCTTGGAGGTCCCAATTAAGCACTAGGATCTCATCACGAGGGTAAATATGGGTCTGGAGATGGATCAAACTAGCTTGCAGTTCCCTGAATCGACCTCCCGCTGCACCCTAGCTGGTTAAAGTACTTATTATGCATCAAGTGAAAACCATCTACGCTGATTGCTGGCCGGGACCGATAAGATACCGGACTTCCCTCCCCGTAGTCTTAACCTTTTTATACAAGTATTCCTCCCCTCTCTCTCTCTCCCTCCTTTTCTTCCCTTCCTTCCCTTTCCACATTCAACCCGTCCACCGGTTTCCGCTTCCACCCGTATACACACTTTCTATCTAGTTCTGCCATCTTCGCTTGTTCTTACCCTTCGGTGCTGCTGTCGTTGTTTGTTATATAGCTTCTTGAATTTCTCCCTTTGCACTCCAGTTGCCCCTTGTTCTTATCTTATCGATAAGCACCATCACATTCTAGCTAAACAAAAGGGGAAAGGAAAAAAAAAAAAAGCTTGACTATCAGTCAAGCCATACGAAGGCACGTGATGGCTCCCCCGTCAAAGAACCCGCCAAGCTATCAAGATGTGGGCGCTCACGCTGTTACCGATACCTCCGCTGTTGAGCTCCCGAGCGCACTTACCTGCACGGGAGTTCCAGCGAGGAGGTTGAAGAGTGGGGCTTTTAATGGGGGGGTTGCGGCGGCTACTAGTTCGGAGCTTTTTAAATCTAGGGTACGTCTTGATTACTAGGTTCAGGCGGGGAAGAGGCTGACTAGGGAGCTATGGTAGTCGCCGTGGAAACCTTTGGCAAAGAAGTGGGATCGTGAGTTCTTGTTGAGAAATGGGGGTGCGAGATGTAGAGTAGAGGCTAATTGGGGAGGGGGGGGGATGTTAGACCGTCTGAGTGAAGAGAGCAAATCTCGCAAAGCTTCTAGCTTGAAAGGCGCTGCAAAGTATCTCGCAAATCCAGGTATGCCACACTCCCCTCCATCTTGCCTTCCTGCCCCCCGCCCCGGGGAAATTGAGGGACAGCTATGACTCACATTTCGGCAATGCGGCTATAGGGCTTATCTCTCTTGGTGGGGGGCTTCCGTCGAGCGATTATTTCCCGTTCGAGCACATTGAGATTAGAGTTCCCACCGTCGGCCAATTCTCCGAAGAGGAGACTAGGATTGCTGGGCAGAATGTCAGGATTGGTAAACATGATGTGCCGGAGGGGAATTCTGCTTACGATCTTGCAATTGCGCTTAATTATGGGCAGGGAACGGGCTCTGCCCAGTTGCTGAGGTTCGTTACGGAGCATACCGAGGTGAGGGTCTTCCTTGGGCTCTCTTTTGTGGAGTTGCGCAGGGCTGACTGACAGGATGGAATTGGGTGGGTAGATCGTTCATAACCCGCCGTATCAGGATTGGCAATGTGTTGTTGATGTGGGAAGTACCTCTGGATTGGATATGCTGTATCGCATGTTCTGTGAGCGTGGGGACTACGTGATTTCGGAGGAGTACACTTTTGCTACAGCCGTTGAGACCGCTGCACCACTAGGTGTCAAGTTCCTCGGCGTTAAGATTGACGAACAAGGGCTTCTCCCGGAGAGCCTCGACCAGCTGCTAGAGAATTGGGATGAGAAGGCCCGCGGTGGGCGGAAGCCATTCGTATTGTACACTGTCCCGTCAGGCCAGAATCCTACAGGCTCAACACAAGGCAAAGCACGCCGCGAGGAGATCTACAAAGTCGCTCAAAAGCACGACCTACTAATTATCGAGGACGAACCTTACTATTTCCTGCAGATGCAGCCCTACACGGGTCCCAATGCACCCCCAGCCCCGCTCCCAGCAACCCACGAGGAATTCCTCAATTCCCTTGTCCCGTCACTCCTAAAAATAGACGTAGACGGCCGCGTGATCCGCATGGACTCCTTCTCGAAAGTGATTTCCCCAGGAGCCAGGATCGGCTGGATAACGGCCACATCTCAAATTTGCGAACGCTTCGTCCGCCACTCCGAGGTCTCAACGCAGAACCCCTCAGGTTTCTCACAGGTCATTCTTCACCGCCTGTTAGATGAGCACTGGGGCCACGCTGGCTACCTCGACTGGCTGATCTTCATTCGTAAAGAGTACACCCAACGCCGAGACATCATCCTCCAAGCTTGCGAGACGTACCTACCCAAGGAGCTCGCAAGCTGGAGCCCACCGGCAGCTGGAATGTTCCACTGGATCAAGATTGCAGTGGAGAAACATCCGGATTTCGGAAAAAGGGAGGTTGTCGAGATCGAGGATGATATCTTCCGGGCTAGCGTTGACGAGTGTGTCCTTATGTCTCCGGGTAGCTGGTTCGCTGCAGAAAAGGAGGCGAAGCATACAGGGTTGTTTTTCAGGGCTACTTTTGCAGCTGCAGCGGTTCGTTAACCATTACCTCTCAGGCACAGGTGGTGATGAAGGGAGTGTTTCCGCTAATATCGATGGCTGTTAGGGACCGGACATGACCGAGGCGATTCGTAGGTTCTCAATTGCGCTCAGGAAGGTGTTCAAGTGGGAGGAGAGTAAGTAAATGAGTGTGAGTACAATTGAATACCTGTAGCACAACAGTAGCACGCATGTGTAGGTAGGTCGCTACCCCCAAAGGACATGCTTTTTCTTTTGGAAACAAGAAGTGTAAATATTTGTATAGTGCAAAACGTTCCCAATGTGTACAGTGCCAAGCCCATCCCACCATGTGATGCCTCTATTTCGCAAAAATCGAAAGTTTCATGCAAAAGCAATGGCTTTCAACTACCGCATCCCAAATTCAATCCATGTCCAGGTCAAGGCTATCATAAGAAATCTCTCAATTTTCCGATGGAGAAAAAAAAAAGTTTTTAATGTTTGTTTTTATCGACCTCAATAATATAATACTAAAAAAAAAATGAGAGAAATAAGAATTGAACACTCGACACATTTACACTTTTTTCCCTTGCGAAATGGAGGCATCAGCCTACAAGTACCATACAGGACGAACCCGACTTGGCACACACATTGGGAACGCTCTAATTACCTAGTATCATACGTACTCTACACCAATCTCGATATTTTGCCGTTTCCGGCACAGTCCACCAAACAGCAATTTACCAAATTCCACGGCGCGTCGAATGCTTCCAGAGCACGAGTACAGTACTCATAAATGCACACGATAACCGCACCAACCATCACTAACTAACTAAAGTTTTCAACTTTTCATGGTGTGATACCGTATGATGCTCCCGACATCAACCGAACACCCATCCCCATCCCTATCCATGCATAATACGATACTTGTATCATAGCTTACTCATCACCTACCGTACCTCGACCCGCGATCAACATTACGAGTATAATTTCATAAAACGCAACCTCTCCGAGTACTCTACTCTAGGTATTTATCATACTCACGCCAACTTACACTCGCACAAATCAAAACTTGACCTTACCAAAAAAAACATGGTATGATATGAATATGATACCCCCCCCATCCCACCATCCCACCATCCCACCATCCCTTCCCTTCCTCTCGGGTCATCTTACATAGCTAACTTGAACAGACTGATCTTCCAGCTACTGTGATCGGAACTCTCTGTGCTCTCGGCGGTACCATAGGTTACGCGTAATAATCACCCCCTCTCGCCTCCCACCTCCCGCGTATTGACGGGTGTTACTCAGTAAAACTGGTTCTGTCCCTTCTATCGTTGCTGGTTTGACTGTCGGGGCGCTGTACACGTATGCCGGGCTACGTATTCGTACGGGACAACTTTACGGGAATGAGCTTGCCGTGTTGGCTAGTCTTGTGCTCGCTGGGAGTAGCGTGCCTAGGGCTGTGCGGAGTGGGAAGGGGTTGCCGATTGTATGTTTTTCTCTCTCTCTCTCTCTCTCTCTCTCTCTCTCTCTCTCTCTCTCTCTCTTCCTCCGTCGATTGGGTGGGGGGGAGGCTAATAGGAGTGGGGGAGAGGTAGGGCTTGAGTGTATTGGCGACGTACGGGTTGGTGTACTATGGGATTAAGGTGAAGCAGCAGTATGGCCGTTGAGGTTATCTTTTGTCTGGGCTCCCGCCGAGTTACTATAGGGGTGGGGTGGAAAATCGCGATGGGATTGAGGCAGCGGATCTAAACTGAAAATCGAAAGGTTTGCGCAAAAGTAGTGATAGCGGTGGTATTCAGCTTTTAATAGTGATTTTCCACGTGTCTTACACTGCCTGGAAACTAACACCGACGACACTACCAATTCCAGCAAGAACCTACTGGCGAAACAAGCGTAACGGAAAGAAAGAAGAAAGAAAAAAGAAAAAAAAGCTCATTTCCAGTTCATCCACCAAATATAACCCCCTCCCCCAATTTCCCTACCTCAACCGTCGACTCCAACCCATAACAAGGAAGAAAAAAAAGCTACTACAAAACCTCCACTGATCCCGACCGTGTAGAAAGTAGTTGCCTTCAAGTATGTATGTGTTTTAGTGAAATTTTAAACAGGCAGGTGGGTAGGTAGGTGGGCAAAGAGGAGTAGAAAAAGCGGACGACGAGGAAAGCTTATTCTTCTTCCTTCAGACTGAATCCGCGGAAACGTTTAGCCAACGGTCCATAATTATTAGATGAGGTTGCATCTTCCCCTCCCCTTCCTCTCCTCGCAGCGCCGCCATTGCTACTACTACCACTACCTCCTACGTTCGCCCCCCTCGCATTTGCAAACGATGATGGTTTTTGTGGTGGTGGAGAATGATCAACAAAAGCACGCTTTAAAGGGGCATTCTCACCGCTCTCCCTTAGGATCGTCATCAGTGTCTGCCAACCAGGCGTCTGCAATAGGTCGTAGCCGTCGCTCACGTTGCGGCTGACCGCTACTTTTGCTAGGAGCTCTTCCTCGCTCTGCCAGTCATAAGTAATCACTCGGCTAATCGCAGATTCAACTAGCGGAGAGGGAAGAGCGCGTACCTTGTCGAGAACACCCCATCCTTTGATAAATGACAGGAGATGGAAGTCGCTAACAACGTTGATGCCGTCGGCTGGTTTGTTTACGCTCTGGGAAGTAATACCCAACTGTTTCGCCACAGCCCGGTGGTCCTGCGAAATGCCCATAATCTCTCTGTTCTCTATGGGGAACTTCCCTAGTGGTGCTGTGAATATAGGCTTGGCGTCCTTCGGGAAGCCGTGTGTTAATGTGACAAGTAAGTACTCTACAGGGAAGCTAGGTTTGGCATTTTCTTTGACGTTGAGACCGTACTTATTGATGTGTCTGAAGAAAACCTCAGGAACATATCTTGTTTTCCCGTCCTCTTCACGGACCATCATCACAGAGGGATCAGCCGAGGGCTCAACAATATCCGCTCGGACCATCTCCACTGCAGTGTTCGAAACCTGATATGCTGCCACATCAATACCATTATCCTCGTTGCCTGAAACGACACAAGTGACAAAACTGGAGCCAAACTGTCCGGTTTCTGACCACTTGCTAGGATGGGGGTGTTCGGCCTGAAGCCTTGCGGCGAAGGCTATCTCGAGCGACGACAAATAGTACGAGTCAATGTGCCGCCTACAAACCACAGTCCCCTGCCCAGTTCCATCATCGAGAAGATCTGAAAAAATGACACCAATTTTCCGAAGCCCACATAGAGATGCGACCTCAGTCACATCCTTTTCGCCAGTCCAAGGTAACTGGAGTGTGACACCGTCGAACTCACCAATTTGCGGTGGTTCGTATATCGCCTCGACAACAGCTTTAATGCCCAATGGGACCTCCGGGTAAGGTGCTAACCTTCCATAAAGGTATCCTATCCGTTGATTGCCAGTCTGTCTCCAAAAGTCGATAAAGGTGTTGATTAAAGCGGGGTCGCTGAACTCGACATGATCTACCATCCTGAATTCTTGAGGCTGAAGGGTGATTGCAGATGGTTGACATTTGGAGCAGATCCCGGCAGGCCACGGTTGATGGCCGGCAGGGCAATTCTTTCGCAGTCTAAAATAAGGTTCCGACAAGGGAGGCATATACGAGGACTTGAGCTCAGGTTTGTTTGTTGAAGTGTTTATCTTTCTTAAGTACGAATGGTAACTGAGATGTTTGATCTTGTTCTCAGCAAGGTAACCTGGATCGTAAGGTTCCATTGGCATACAGTAGTCACACATCCCTTTAGGGCCATGTCTGCACATCTTGTGATCTCGACCTCTGGGTATTTTTCCATCCTTCTTATCTAGCTCCTCATCCACCTGGTCCTGAACAACAGTTTCCCAAGGATTCGAAATCTTGTCCGGAATCACCGGTTCGGAGGTAGTAGTGTACAGGCGAGAGACATCCTCTGATGGCCGAACAGGCTGTCCGTTAAGCCGCATACTGGATGGCTCATCAGGCCTTGCGGTGGCGCCATTGGGAGCCTGAGGCTCATTCGATTTCCTGTACAGAAGAAAAAGCATATCACCGTGGCTAGAATCTCACAATAGTAACAGATTAGCATAGACAACAGAACCCATTTAGAGGGTATTAACCTAAGACCTAGGTCAGAAATCCTCATCCCGCTTATCTCATTAAGGATCCTTGTCTTTCCGTTTGCTGGACGGTCCGAAACAATGATCGTATGAGGGTCAACGTCTTTAGGTAGATTATCCCGTAACTGGTAGGGGAGTCAAGTTAGAGAGCTATTCGTAACGACAAAGAGCTGTCCTTTTATAAAGCAAAAGCTTTAAATACCCCCCACCTTAGAAATAAGAAGAGATGTATCATCGGTTGGCTGGACATCTACACGGTAGGAACCGTCAGGTGAGCGAAAGCGTAGAATCATGATGGGTGGGGTTTGCGATTTCAACTAGAGGACAAAATGGAAGATGAACGGGATGGAAGGTGCTATCAGTCCTGCGGGGGAATGGTGGAGATGTCGATGTGGGATGTGAGGTGAGTTTGCGAGTGGGATGGATGAGAGACTCTCAGTTGCTCTCCCACTTGGTTGCTTTCTTGCGGCTTCCTCTGAGTACGTACTTGTATACCGTAAGCATATAATACAATCGCCAAGATATTGATTACTAAAGC
Source organism: Tuber calosporum (assembly GCA_003316355.1). Classification (NCBI taxonomy): domain Eukaryota; kingdom Fungi; phylum Ascomycota; class Pezizomycetes; order Pezizales; family Tuberaceae; genus Tuber; species Tuber calosporum. Next base: position 11,194 of record QFET01002497.1, read on the forward strand.
TTAGGTACCACTTTTCGTTTTAATCACGTGAGGGGGCACAGCTTGCTTGGGTCGCTTTAGAGGACAGATTTGATCTCTGGGACAATTTTGTTCATGAGAGAATGTTCTTTCCCACCCACAACGCTCCTTCTTGACTCTCGACCCTCTCGACGATTCGCACCCAACTAGATAAACTCTCACAAAGGAAACCAGTCTCTTTCCTTTTTTCTTTGATTTGAACCTCGTTTTAATCCAACCTTTCAGCATATCAAGTTTCTTAAACGGCATACAAACGTCATGGTCAAACTTTCAATAATAGCACCTTTGGTGTACATTGCTGTTCTTGTCGGCACTCTTGCAGTTTTCTCATCTTTATATCGGAAGCGAAAAGCTAGTAAGTTCTATGATCCTGATGATGCTTCTCGGAGAATTTTGGCTCACAGCGATCCAGACAAAGCTGCTTCCTTAGAACCTTGGTTCGGCCCGCATTATTCCCGCGATATATACTTGACACTCTTACATCAGGAGAACCCCAAAGTCCCTGACAGCATCCTCAAAGCAGCGCTTGTTCGACGAGCAACCGAAGACATCCGCCGCATCGTTAGCATTCGCCAAGCCAAAGGCTCTCTTCAACAACTATTACAGAGGGGCAGTGTTGGTGATGATCTATGGACCCGGTTTACCGTTGCTGAAGCTGAAATTGAGGAGGTTTGTCTTTTTCGTCGCTTTACAGGACCTCCCTATTGCACAGGAGGGGGCGAGGAAGAAGCTAATAGTTTAACAGGAACTAAAGGATGTTGCTATGGAAGCCAACGGATTTAGTAGTGAATGGGCTGCCAGTATCTTCCAGAGTGCCAATGAGATTGTTCAAGCAACGCGGGTTCGAGAACGTGCTGCGGAAGTTTCTGAGCAAGCTGCAGCTGAACGAACATGGTGGAATGAGAAGAGAGAGCGTGCTTCGCGCGAGTTACTAGGGGAGAACTCGGATGAGGATGGCGTGTTGGTCGAGTCCTTGGGATCTAGAGGAGCAGCGAGACCTAGTACTGCAACTCAGAGGAAGGGGAAGAGCGCTACCTAGTTCACGACACACGGTTTTAATTGGATAGAAAAATGGAGTCTTGTTTGACAGAAGTGTATTTGTTGGAGGTATTGGCGCATTCATATCTTCGCACTCTTAGTTTGTGCGACGGCGGTACAATAAGGGACCCAGAGGGTTCGGTCTTTTCCCTGCTCTCAAAGGTTCACTTTGGTGATCAAGGGAGAGTGGCCGGGGATTCGGTATGTTGTACATTATTTGGCTCTCATCCGGGTTTTTTCTAAATTTCCAACTTTTTTTTTTTTTTTTTTTTTTTTTTTTTTTTTTTTTTTTTTTTTTTTTTTTTTTTTTTTTTTTTTTTGCCCTCCGAGATTTCTTCTAGGCAAGCAAGGGTTGGTTGGGCGAGGTATAATGGCAATATTAAAATACATGACATGAGACACCCCTAGTGAAGGTGATTCGGGCGATCTTGAGAAGCGTTCTGCTGTACTGTGCGTAAATGCAAGAGATCGGAAAGGCGCTCGTCAGGCGGCGGTGACAATAGTTACAAAGTGTACCAAGTCACTCTGTCGGCGCAGAACCGTATCATAGCAGGAGCATCGCCAAAGGAAGATTTGGATACCGGTGAGGCTATATTTTTAGTGGAGGGTAGCTTCCTTTTTCCTACGCCCCAGGAATTGAAATCAGATAAGAAGGGAATCAATGGCGCTGTTATAACATAAAGGAGGTTGAGAGCGTTCCCATCTTACCTTACGAGTACAGTGCTATGCACTCGTAGTTCTCGCCGTGCATATCATGCATAATATATGTATGATATTATACGGTGGCTGCATACCATACCGGTAAGTTAGGTTCTATTCACAAGGGCAGTGTTCCGAAAGGCAAGCAGGCAGTGTCAGCAGGAGAGGACACTGAGAGTGAGCGAGCTGACTCAGCAAAAAAACGCCAGTGTGGGCCTGGGGGCCTTTTAGGCTATTGTCACACAACAGCTCCCTTTTCCCCAACAAAAAAATGCACAAGCCCTCTTCTCCCTCCTTATTAAGATCCTTTCACCCCCACACCACACCCTCACACTCAACCGGGACTACTTTTTTTTTTTAATTTTTATTAATTTTATTATTTTAATTATATTATTATTTCTGAACAAAAAGTGACCTTTAGAATAATACATTCGCCGCACTCCTTTATAACCTTATTCTAACGTCAGCGAAGACTCCCGGTATTCAATAAGACAGACAGACAGACATGTGTGCTACATCTACTCGTACCTGCTTCTCGATGCTCCCCAGAAACCGATTACTTGCTACGCCCCTTCCACTGAGGAGCATCTCAAAGCGATGCTTCCTGACACTTGCATCATCACCAAATAGCACACGCGACATACCTAACCCAAACACTCCCTCCGCTTCTCCTTCCTCTTCAACAACACTATCCCCGAAGCCTCCGAGTGTGGGAATCTCCTCCTCTCCCCCAGCAAACCTACCTAATCACCTCCACCGCCGCTCCCAGGCCATCCTCCCCCCGAAACCGCCGAAAGCAGTAGCAGCAACAGTGGCGGCCACACGACCATTGATAAAGCCCATCCAGTACGGCTTCAAAACAAACTTCTCCCTCTTCGCCAAGCGGCCACCACGGCCCTTCCCCCCACCGTTCAACAGCCCACCCGTATCCAGCTTCTCCGATGCCCTCTCAACCTACTCCTCTCGAATCCCAACTCCGGAAGGTGCAACCTTCCTCCGTGGGATAACAAACGGCGACGACGCAGTCCTCCACCATCACAATCACCTGGGCGTAGCTGACGGGGTGGGTGCCTGGAACACTAAGGCCGCCGGCCACGCAGCGTTATGGTCGAGACTGATACTGCACTACTGGTCGTTAGCCCTCGATGCGCAACGTAAATCCCCGGAAATGGCAAGGGAGGGGAAAATAGACATAGTCTCGGCCCTCCAGCGTAGCTACAACAACACCATCTCTGCCACCACCCGTGAGGGTAAGACAGTCTGGCAAGGGACAACAACGGCCTGTGTGTCCAGTCTGGAAGGTAACATCCTCACACTGGCAAACATCGGTGATTCGAGGGCGTATGTGTACCGCCCGTCCAGTGCTTCCTTCGTCTACAAGTCCACCGAACAATGGCACTGGTTCGACTGCCCGTACCAACTTGGCACCAACTCTCTCGACACGCCCGCTGCCAACGCCGTCGTCGATAAGGTCGAGCTGGAGGAAGGCGACATTGTCATCCTCGCTACAGACGGATTGCCCGATAATCTCTGGGATATGGAGATTGCGGAAATCTGCGCCGCCGTAGGAAAAGAGGTGGCAGGATTGGCGGATAAACTTGTCAATGCGGCCTGGAAAATTGCTATAGACCCCTTTGGCGAAAGCCCTTATATGGAACGAGGTATCGATGAGGGGCTCAGCCTGGAGGGGGGCAAGTATGACGATATTAGTGTCGTCACGGCGGTTTTCAAGAAGAAATAGTGGGGACTTGAAATCAGTATTATCTTCTCATTGTTTTTCCTGCAATCACAGTCGTTGGTTATTGCTTGTGGCGCTGTAACAAGGGGAGTTTACTGACTGGCGTTTTTTCTTCTTTCTTTCTTTCTTATATTCATTTTACTCTATTAATTGTCTTTAGCATCAGGATCATGTTAGGATAGATTGGATCTGGGCTTTCTTTTGTTTTTGTTTTTTCCTTCCTTCCTTCCTTCCTTTTCACTCTTTTTATAATATTAGTGCCTTACTGTATCGTAGCTTTACCTATCATACGGCAAGTCGCTCACCTCAGCCGAATGGAAATGACTAGTTACAAACTACGTTACCAGTAGGCCACGATGAAACGGGTGGGTGGGGAGAAGACAGGATGCTATACTCATATCACCGTTATCGTGCCGGCGCCCCTCTGCCCACCTTGCCTTGTAGACGGGTATCCAGTTGTGCGGGGAGTACCGCACTCTACGTACTCTGCCATCCATAGACATTACACTTACACAATAACAGACGGGCGTGAGCACTTGTATCCCCAGCGAGGAGCGATATCACCTTTCAAGTAGCGCATAACAACGAAAATATAATAACAGTAAAAGCAAATATATAATATATCACAACTCCCTCCCTCGTGCGTGAGCTATGAAGCTATCCGAACTCGTGCGATAGTATAGCTCCTACGGTAGTCTAGGGTAGGTACCGTACCGTACCGTATCCTTTCCTGACATTCTCGAGGACCAGAAAAATAAAATAAAATTAAAAATTAAAAAGTATTGTGTGGTATCATAGTAGTAAATTGTCTGCTGTAAAGAACACCTCGGGGGGGCACAGGGTTGAATTCTTTATTTATTTATATCTTTTCTGCTGACCCTGCTGGTAAAGCTTATCCTGGTATCATACTAAAGTTATACACAAGACTGAAGAAGAAGAGAGGAGGAGAAATTCAGCAAATCCGAGGGGCAAGGCACGCCAGGCCAAAGCTTCCTCCTCAAGGATACTACTTGTATCCAAAGATCATCCCTCCCGAACTAGGTGGGGGTAGGGGGGGGGGGGGTTAAATTCCCGGTTGGAAAGTATCATAATTATCACATCACACCCCATCTTTTTGAATACGGTACTGTACGGTACTTCTCAAGGAGAACAATGACCGGCGAAGAAAAAAAAAGTTTTCCAAGTCGAATCTGAAGTTCAAATCCTAAATGCTGGCCGTATGCCCGCTAAGGCGGTGTCTCCCTGGGTATGCCAGAATGAGCCTGACAGTATGATACATAAGATACTCACTCACTCACTCACCAATAAACAACAACATAATACAATATCATCATAATTATGATTATCATAGAAAAAAAAAGATAACAGGTATCATACATATTATCATCAACAAAGTACGATAGCAAGAGAAGAGAAGAGAAGAGAGTGAGGTTAAAAGGTTTTTCGTTATGATAGCACGATATATTTCCTTTCTCATGATATAGGGCTCAACGGTGGTGGAATGTTAAATCGAATCTTGCAGAAAAAAACAACAACTTCCAGAATGAAAAACCTGGTTTGGGGTTAGGGTTGTATTCCACTTTTGTCACTCGTACCTTAGCGAACTATTTGCCCCGGACATGCTTGAAACTCTTCATATTTTGAAAAAAGGAGTTGGAGATGGGGGGGGTGAGGATCGAGTTTGTACGATACCGTAGATTATCGTAACTTGTTTGTTAGGTTCTGTTTGGCTTTTAGCGTGGCGGGCTATGATACCGTACCGTACTTTGCGCGGGATTGGGAAATCTAGGGATCTACGGTAAGGAAGGGAGGGAGTTATTATCATGATTCAAATTATTTCATATTACCGGTATGGTAGAGGCTTATATAATAACCCCACTTCGAGACTTTTTTTTTCTTCTTTTCTTTCTGTTTTCACAAGCTTAGATTGTATCATCGAATATCAAAATATCATCATCATACAAGTATGATACATGCATAAATTTGAAAGAAACCAGAACGGTAGAGTTAGCTTAGTACTGGCACGATACCAATTATCGAGTTCCCTACGCTCCCAAAAGAAGAAGAAGAAAAAGAAAAAAAGACATTTCACCAATCGATCGATTCCGCACTGCTCAATACCATATGATATTTCAAAAACGGCGGTAGGGTACGGGAGGTCATTGATAACGATAAGCTTAAAATAAGGCTTTCCCCCCCTCCCTTCCTCTTGATTAAGGCACAGCCGAGTGAGGCTAGCGATAAGGCTCAACTTATCATACAAGTATCATATCATAGTTGACAGCCCCC
>QFET01002498.1:0-26988 GCA_003316355.1 Tuber calosporum
AGCCCCCCCCCCCACCCCTGAATTACTTGTACTTGTACAAGTACAAGTACGAGTAATGAAGATACCGTATTATGATTTAACCTGCATGATACCAAGCCATAGTACTCGTACTATAGTACTCGTTCGGCGGGGTGCTGGGTTACCGTACTTGTGCTATGGATTACGGTAGTTGCGAAGCGCAGGAGTTGGGCTTTGAGAGGAGGGTACAAGTACTGTGCTGCGTGGTGCAAATACGGACATTGTACTCGTACTCGTACAAAAACGCACCGCTCTTCGTCGTGGGCATGTCACCTCCAAATCTCTGAAAATGGTCGGTTGGAGGTTTGAAACATGACGTGAGGATATAACTGCTTGGCTGCAGCATGTACTTGTACAAGTACTGTACTGTGCTGTGCTCTTTATGATATGCGGAGATATCGTATCACGGTACATGTACGGTACGAGCACAAGTAGGATCACACTTGCCCTTCCCCCCCCTCCCCTAAACAAAAAAAAAAAAAAAAAAGGGCCAACTGGGAGGGAGGGAGGTTGCGGGATGGTATCTTACGGGTGTATAATAGTATCATACGGTACTCATGCCATTGAAAACTTGGCCTCGGCGCTCCGAGTATCATGCCGTAAAGGAAAAAAGCCTCTTGCACAGCCGCACACACACCCCATTGCACAAGTATGTACCGTATTGTATACTATACAATACCCAACCGTACGGTATACGGAATAACAAAGGTCCGGGTTGATGTAATTTTTTTTATTTAGTGGGAAAAAAAAATCCTCTTTGGAAAAAAATGGGAGGGGAAAATGGGAAAATCGAGTGATAATCGAGTGGAAACTATCCCCGTAATGATATTTTAAGGACCTGAATGAGGGAGGGAGGGAACAGCGGTTAAAAAAAGCACGATGGATATCGTGCAAGCTGAAAGCTGAAAATTTTGAATCAATGATTTTCGTCTCCTATTACTGATCCCCCCGCCCCCCATTTATCTTCCTTTCTTCCTTTTTTCCTTCCTTCCTTCTTGAGTCCGAAACATGCACTACTGGTAATAATGGAAAAACCAGAGACTCTACCACTCGAGTATCATACGGTATGCATGTACGGCACTCGAGTACCCTAAGGTATGATGCTGGGCACTTGAAATCGACGCTCGTATGCACAAGTACGGTATGATAATCCATTTGCTTACTACATACGTAATGGGAGGGGCGAGGTTTGGCTAAGGTAATAATATCCATTATAACTGCCGGTATCCATGATACCGTATCTGCTTCGTTTAGTTTGTGCTTTCTTGACACGGTATCCTAAGCCCTACCTTATGGGAGCGGTATTGTATCATACTCGAGTACCGGTGCTCTTACTTGTACATCCCACCAATTTATGGGTGACGGAAGCCCTGGGGAAGGGAAGTGCGCAACCACCCGCTTCCATTTTTCTGATTGGCAGAAGGTATATAGAGACTAGCCACAACTACAAGCACTCGAGCAGACCATACCCAAGTTCCAATCCGTCTTGTTGTGTTTTGACCAGTCGGAGCCAGACTGGTACAGCTGGAATGAAATTCATTGGATCAAGTTAAGAACCACGATGGATTCGGGTTTTGAACGCAGGCCACTCTGTGGCGCGCTTCCACACATCGCTTCTAGCACCATACCAGCACTCGAGTACAGTACTCGTGCCCGCACTACCGTACTACAGTCTCCAAGGGAGGCATGACGAACACCGGGGGTGACGAGCAGGGGTGCTTGTCCTGGGCAAGAGGTATCCGGAGATACGGGTCGTGATTTTGTGGTGCGCAAGGATTTTTTGCCATATATTTTGCGATTCCCTGTTTCCGGATGCTTCTTGTCTGGGACAAGTGCTCGTTCTCGAGTGCCGTATTTGGCAAAGCAAGAAGAGAACTTGTCGGGGTGGGGTAACAAGAAGAGGTAATTAGATAATAATGATAATATCATACCTGCTGCTGATCCCTGTTCGTCACTCGCCGGTTCTCGTCGTGCTCTCGATGGAGGTTGTTTGGTGCAAGAATCTTGAGAGGGCGAGCGGGTAAACGTCCCCGCGGCCAAATTTTCAACCGGCTCTTGGTCCAAGTCGAGGGGTTCTTCCCTAAGCCTTCTCCGCTCAAAATCCCTTCTGGGAGCCCTTACCCACTCACCCTCCAAAGTTTCCTGCACTACCCTATCTCTTCGTGCGTCGTGTGCTGCACCCAAGTTAATATCTTATATTATCCTGATCATACCAAGAGATCTGGTTGGGAAACGAGATCTGGGAATTATGATACCCTATCCTTCCTTCCTTCCTTCCTCAACGTGAAATAAATTACCGCCCTTTCAAACCGAGGCCTATTCTACCCATACCCTGACCGCTCTAACAGACTAAAGGATAATGTTTACAGTCTTATTAAACCGTCAAACTGAACCTATCGTCGGTCGATACAGTGATATCCGCTAATAATCTCAGAGCGAATTCTAAGAGATCTGACGGTAGGGTATTTGGTTTAGGATGCTACGATCGCTCTGCCCCACTTTGTTCACTCCACCCATAGCCCCGGATCAAAAGTGCAATTCTATTCTGCACTCCAACCCAATCAATAAATCGTCCGGATATTCAAGGTGGCCGTCCCGGAACAATAACCCAGCTCAGTCGAGCCCGCTTAACTGGCTCTAAGAGTGTCCATCCAGCAATCGGTCATCGAAAACAGTAAGCCCCGATGCCGCAATAGGATATTTGCTCTGTTCCACCGCAGCAAGGGGCTCAACAAATATTGATTGCGCTCAGGAGACTTTCCGATGGAGTCAGATATGAGAGGTCGGCCGTATGTTCCTCACGGGTCTAGACAAGCTGAGAGCGGTGCTTCTAAGTTATTACTGGTACCGTGTTGTGCGTTACTCCAGCAGCTGTGCCTGTTGTTATACTTGTACGAGTACTAGTACAACAGAGTCAGAGTCAGACGGGTCCCTCCGTAACCTCTGTTGCAAGAGCTCGATGGAAGTACTGTACCCATATCTAATTCTTGTATCGCAGGGAAAGAGTTGTTAGTGTTGAAATTTGGGTTGATTTCTCAAGAGAACTATATTTAGGCTATGCCTATGGTGCCCGTGCTCGAGTACAGGTCACAGGCATTTAGAACCGGAACACAGGGATAAAAATTTTGTATTGCAAATTGTCTGTGCGTACCGTACCTGACCGTCCATGTAAAATTCGGACTCAAATGATCTGGTTCTGAATGCCTGTGACTTGTACGTTAACCCGTGAAAACAGCTGGGGATAGTGCACCAGTGCTTTGGTGAAGCCCGGATAACCGACCACCTTCTTTGCCTGTTAAATTATGGATACCGGCATGGTATAAAGGCTCCGGCTGTGTAGGGTTTGATCAGCTGGGATGCGACAGCGTGCTCCCTGTGAAGATGACGGTTGGACGCCAGGTTATGGATGTTAACTTACTCGCTTGTGAAGGGGGAAAAAAAGTGAGATCTCGGAAGCGAGCGGACCGAGAAGCAGTCGTTTACCCTCTCAGCATAAGGATATATACTTTTATCCGTTCCAGGGATCTCGTCAAGAAAGAAAGGCATCCGATTCTTTCTTTCCGTTTTGCAAATCGAATCACTCTCTTATCACTCATTTCTTCATCCATCGTGAGCTGGTTATCCCGTTGAATTATCGAAGGATAAGGTTGGAAATAAGAAGGAAAGCTTTCCTTGTTTTCTTCTCTTCTTTTCTTCTTCTTCTCCAATCAGTAGCGTACGGCACCGGCAGAAGAGGAAAGGAAAGAGTTGCCCGGAGATTTTCGCGGGGATTAATGATGACATAACTTGTCTCGGGAAGGCGCACGCGGGAGAGAGAGATGCCAGAAATAGAACGACCTGCATTAAATGGCGTTCTGGCCTGGAGAACGAGGTTTGGCTTTCGACAGTTGTGGCTGGTTGATGTGGATTGCATGGTGCTTTGAGCTTCTCTGGATCCGGCCCAGGGGCTGTTGGTGCGAAGGGGGGGACTGGCAGTCTTGATGCCTGTGGAGCTCTGGCGAATTGAGGTCGTGGGGGGGGATATCTTGGACAGGTTCTTGCTGTCTATCGGCCTGCTACGAGCAGAATGGAGTGCAGAGTGTGAGGACTTGGAGAAGTATATACTTGGAGACCCCACTAGAGCAGTTGGGACGGGGCGGCAGAGAGTGGGGGAAGGAGGGTAAAGCGACAATGTCACAAGTGGTGTAGAGTGAGTTGACATGATAGGATATGATCCCTGGTTGGAGTAAGGAAGAAGGGAAACTCAAGTTCAAATGAGTTTATGGTGGCTGGCATGAAAATGCTAGTTATGATATGATACCTTAAGCCGAGTAAGTTAGACAAAGGCTTGCATGAACTGGGAGTGATGCAGATTACTCGAGTGCTGCACTGCACTCGTACTCGTACTGCACGAGCAGCATATAGTTGGTATAGCGCGATGAATATTGTGGGTGCTCGTGGGATACCGTGAATTATCGTATCGTCCATCATCTCCAGAACCCCAATCCGTGTCGATCCCAGAATCAGCTCACCTTAGGTTGACAGGTTAACAGAATTTCGAATACCAGTTAATGAGATCCAACACGATTGCGTAGGTTCAGGATAGTTACACCGGTATGATTGAACAGGCTCAGCATGCAGGCTCTGCCTTGTGAGGAAAATACTGATCCTTCTTAGGGGTTTTGTCTCTGAACACGGGGATTGGGGGCCTGGTGGAGATAATGGATTACAGTATACGAGATTCTATGGTGCTCTCACAACAGAGCCCACAACAGAGCTGTCCACTCGGAATTCTACGGCTCAATACGTGGGAAATTCCCCTCTGCCGTTTGTATTCTCAAGCCCTCCCAATACGTAGATGGCGTCTGCTGGGTGGGTAAGTTGGTAGAGCTTACGGTATAGGGAGGTCTCTGGCCTCAGGGAGGGAAAATAGAAAAGTTATCATAAAAATAAAATAGGGAAAAAAAGAAAGAAAGAAAGAAAGAAAGAAAGAAAGAAAACATCAGCCCTTTCTCTTGCGTCCGAGCCCAACGGTCCGATTGATCATCGCCATCCATCCTCCTGTCTGTTCGTTTCACCATCATCAAGCCACTCCCCAACCACCATTCGCTTGAGTAGGGGAACCCTTCGTTTGTTGTCTTGCCTTGCCTGCTCCTCGTCTTCTTTCTCATCTTCTTTCTCGTCTTCTTCTCGTACTCCCCCTTCTCTCTTTCTTCCTTTTAGTATTCTGTTCTCTACCTCACCTCTCTCGGCCTTGCATCACCCTCCGTTTCCTCTTCCTCATCCCTCTCATATTTTTCTCTCTTGTGTTTTGGTTTACCTGCTTCTGTTTCCTTCGTTCATAATTATCGGTGCCCGGCATTCCTCTCGCTACTGCGGAAGACTAGCGTCTTCATTCCACTCCCTTCTTACTCGGAACTCTTACAGTACACTCACCTTGAGCTTCTCTGAGAAGAGTAAACGGTTTGTGCTTACGGATCGGTTTGGGTGGGCGTGTGCGAGGACGTGCGTGCGTGTGTGTGTGAATATATATATCTTTCTTTTTTTTTTCTTTTCTTTTTTTTCTCTTTCTTTCTCTCTTTTCTGAAAACGCCTCTGTCTGTCGTAGAGTTCAAGATGGCTCGCACCCGGTGTAAGCCGCTCGAGAAACCCCAAGCGACTAAACCCAAAAATGGTCTTGCTGACAATAGCCGCCGTGCAATCATAGCTTGGTCCGCGTCCTTTGGAAACCTCCTCTCGCCAAAATCACCGGCAGAGAGAGAAGGTACAAAGATAAGACGTGACACCTTTACTTCTATAACCGAAGCTCACATCGCGGGTCCATCTCGGGATTCTCCACAACCGCCGCCCTCAAGAAGTTCGAGGCCAAGCTCCAGACCGATGAGTATCGTTCAGCCTTACCAACCGCCGCTTCTCGAAGTTGAGCGAGACACCTTACCCGAACTGCAGCCCGTATTCACCTTCTTGAACAGTCATTCCAAGAAAATTTATACTGAGGGATACTTTTTGAAGTTGAATGATCTGAATCCAGGTACGTACAGTACAGTGTCTTGTCGCTTGTCGCTTTGATGGAACAAACGAAGGCAACTTGTATACTAATTCTTCGTGTGACCCTTGGTTAGATGGCAAACCGAGCCAAGACAGGTCGTGGGTTGAGTGTTTTGCTCAACTTGTAGGAACTGTGCTATCACTATGGGACGCTACTCAGCTCGATGCCGCGGGTCAGGATGGCGAAGTTGTGCCGACATACCTCAATCTTACTGATGCTTCGATCAAGATGGTAGCTATTGATCCCCTGATTTCCTCTAGTTATGAGCTATTGCTGATCCAGCTGTTTTTTTCCGCCTGCTAGATTGACACTTTGCCGACAAGGTTGCCGGATGTGCCTCCTCTCACAAACGTCCTCAGTATTTCTACAGCCGGCCGAAATCGGTACCTTTTCCATTTCAACTCACATCACTCCCTTACACAATGGACTGCTGGGATTAGGCTATGCATGTTTGAGCACTCCTGCCTACAGGAAGCTTACACCGGAGCTTTGATCGCGGGGAAGGGCAAGACATTAAATAGTATTAATACGGTAATGGAGAGGACCAGGTTCAAGTATGAGGATTGGGCCCGGGTCCGGTTCGGAGCGGGGACCCCGTGGAGGAGGTGTTGGGCTGTCATAACACCGCCGGACGAGAAAGCCGTCAAAAAGCAAAAAGCAGCCCTGAAAAAGGCAAACAAGTCTGCTTACAATGTTGTTCCGTTTCTCAAAGGCGATATCAAGTTCTACGAGAACAAGAAGAGCAAAAAATCACAACCGATAGCAACGATTACGGATGCTTTCTCAGCCTACGCAATATACCCGCAGTCAAAACCGCTTATTGAGCAGTCCACTTTGGTTAAGGTTGAGGGAAAAATTACAATAAATTCAGATAATCCAACAACTAGTGAGGGGTTCGTCTTTGTAATGCCTGAATCCCACCCGGCTGTCAGTGGGTTCGAGACGATGCTTCGCTGGCTCTTTCCCACATTCGACGTGTTTGCACTATATGGACGTCCGGGGAGACTTATCCCAGGTGTCGACGATCCTAAGGGGTTGATGTTTGCTATGCCAAGGGAACGGCAGTACGGGTATTTACAAGTGGAGGATATTGTGGGACTGATCGTGACCGAAGGTGGATCGATCAATTCAGAAACGGAGTGGAGACTGAAGCTGAAGGAGTTGACAGCGGCGAAGATAAAGAGTGGAACGGCTCGTGCAAGGCCGAGAACTAGTCTTCCGGCTGGACAGAGATTCCCGGGCGTGACATTCCAGGATGACTCTTCAAGGTCGTCATCTTCTTTGCCTATACCCGCATCACAGATTCCTCCCCAGCATGTCCCTGCGGGTACTCCTCCCTTAACGTCCGCAGTCTATCATCAGCGCTCTACTTCCGAATCCACAGGTTATTTGGAGTACCAGAGACAACAGCGAGGCCCTCCATCTTTGGGCTCCATGGCTGAGAGACAAGAAGGCTACGACCAAGCACTACCTACTGGGGGAAGTGATTCCTCCTCCGATGATAGTTTATTCCAGGGTGCTATTGATCCTGCCGCTCGTCGCCTCCAGCAGCAGACTAGCCAGCCGTCGCCAGACTTGGTACCGGCTACCCCTGTAATGACGCATCCCCCAAGCTCAAAACCTCTACACGTGTTACCACAATTGAGGTTGCAAGGGCCGTCACATGACTTGCACGTAGGACTGGGCCTTCATCAAGATCAGGATCTACCTAGACCGTCTACCGAGAGTAACTTGTTTGATGGGATGCCGCTAAGGAGTAGCGATGGTACTGGAGCAAACCCTCCACCACCACCACCAGCATTCCCCCCACCCTTGATGTCGAACGGATCTGCTCCGACATCGAAACAAATTAGCGCAATGTATCCACCTCCCCCACCCCCTCTTTTGCCGAGTCAGCAGTCCCAAATCACGGCTCAGAGTTACCTTCCATATCAATCCCCAATCGAGCCTCCCCCAGGATTTGCTCCACAGTATTCACAGGTTCTGCTCGCTGGCCCACCGCCAACCAATGACAGGAAAGAAGCCTATGAGGAAGGTTATGCTAACAGGCCACCACCACCGCCACTACCACCCGTTCATCAACACCCTGCTGAATCTGTACAACCCGCGAAACCTCCTCCTCTTAGCAGGGTTGAAAGCCTTAGAATTGAGGGGGCTAAGCCTCCAAGATTTTCATGGCAGGACACAGATGTGCCGACACCTGTCCAACTTACTAGCGGGCGTGAAATCACGGCAGGTTCGGATCCCCTGCCGTCACCACCGATCCCTGCAAAAGTCCCGTTCAAACAAATTAACCGTCCAGCAGTCCCAGGCATCCAGACAAACGTCAGCAGAAACCCCGCACCGGAGCAGCTTTCCGAAATCGCCGACGATTCCCCCACTAGCGCGGATATAGCAAGTCTTGCGCAGCACATGATAAGTGATGAAGCCTTGAGCAGGATTGGAACTGACCATGGGACGGGGGAAGAAGATACCCTTGATCGAAAGCGGGCTCAACGGATGCAGCGAATGCTTACAGACAGTGGAAGTGAATACGAAGATGATGACGATGAGCCGGATTACTCTAGTATTCACACTACACGCGAGGAACCACCAAAGCGTGATGCTGACATGCCAAGGGCTGGTGTTATGAAGGTGGTTGGGAAGGCACAGCCGGAGCCAGAGCTTGTGGTTGGGGACGCCCGTTATCGCCCTAGCACCTCTGGCCAGACCAAAGATTCCCCTGATATACCTAAGGTTGACTTTGGGATGACAATCAATCACGGACGTACCCTCTCCGCTGAATCTAAGGGTGTCAGCAGGGGAAATGCACAGGTTATAGACCAGGATGAGCAAGGCCCCCATTCACTCCACGGTACTTTAATAGGTGGTGACCCTCGACGCCAGTCAACGGGTCTTAGTGGGGACCTTTGGGGCCGGAATCGTGCGTCTTCAAGATCCTCTGGTGGCAGTGATGAGAAACGGGAGTCTTCCAATCGACCATCCCCCGATTCTGGGCACGAGAGGGCGGGGTCACATGGGTCAGAGAGTGGAGAGCCAAAGCGCAGGAGCGTAGTATGGCAGCCTGGGATGGCTCAAATTGGGAGTGGACGAAGCCCAGACAAGAGGGAGAGCGCAGAACAATATGTTGCTGAGAAAGCTGCAGCCGCTGCCGCCCAACAGCAATCAAGAAGCAGATATGTCCATCAGCGGAAAACTTCGGGCACCTCACCAACAAGCGGCCGCAATCCTTCTGCTGAGAACCTTCCTCGGCCCGCTTCTCGTGGCGGAGAGGTGGCATTCACCCCAATCGGGTTAGTCACTGGCGCAGCGGACATTTCAAGCCATCTCTCTGCACGAGAGCAAGAATATGTTGCAAAGCAAACGGGTTCGACATTTTTGCATATTGATAATGCCAAACAGAAGCAGCCTCACCGGGCGGGACTTCTGGGGGCAATCGAGGCTAGGGAGCTGGAGAAGCGCAAAATGAGGGAATCGTGGACGCATGGTGGTAGTTTCAATAATGCTGCTGTCCAGCAAGCTATTGCTCAGAGACAGCAGCAAAGACAGCAGCAACAACAGCCTGGACAGCGCTCACAAGTTGCACCTTCCCCCAGGAGTATGAGAAGCCAGAGTCCTGGGTTTACACAATACGGTGGGGCATCCTATTCTCCTCTGCAGCACCCCCAACAGCCGGGATATGGGCACCCCCAGCAGCCGCAACAATCGCAACAGTATCAACAACAATATTACGGTCGTCAACCCTATGAGCAACCACAATACGGTCAACAATCTGGCCAAGGCGGTTTCGCAAGGTAGCTGGTGACTGAGTTATTAATGGCCTTTCCGTTTCCTCTTATTTTATTTTTCTTGTTGGGGTGTTTTTTCTTTTCTTTTTTAAGTATATTTTGGACTCTGGAGCTTTGTCATGAGCAAACAACATTATTTTCCGGGCTTTTTTCTCTCTTTCTGCAGTGGCGCGACAAAAAAGGGGGGTTATGGATCGAGGGCTGGGAGGAAGGATGGGAAATCAACGAAAAAGACACTTCTATTTTTTTACCTTTATTTCCTATATTTGTTATCGTTTCGTTTCTTGTCCCACCAGCAGTAACCTGGGCTCTTTTTTACCCTCCACTTTCCACTTCCCACTTTTCCTTTTTCTTCTCGTCTTTGCTAAAACTAAAGCTTGCCTTGTGTTTTCTTGTCTCTCTGTCTTGTCTATCTATGCATCTTGGAGGGTGAAGGGGAAAAGAGAGAGGGGAAAAAATAAATAAATAAAATTCGAGACCTTATGATAAGAACCATATTGTATGGTTTATAGGTCAAGTTTTTTTTATATAATCTTTCTAACCTTTCTTTAGCCTGCGTGTTTTTGGGGTTGACCCAGAAATCGCTCTTTAAAGTGTTTAGTTTTTCTTTTGAAAAGTTCTCTTCAGATTTTTATCTCTGGCGGTTTTCTTTTTTTTTTTTCGTCGAGAATTTACGATTTGCGAGTGCGGGATATGGTATGGTAAACGAAATTGAACAATATGGGTTCGCTGTGGTGGCGGCGGCGGTGGGTTTAATTTTGGTGGTGTAATTATGGAGGATGGTCTATTGAGTGAAGGATCGATGGATGGGTGAAGGAGGTGGGCTGCCTTACAGGTTTGGGGGGTTTGGGGCGAGAAATGTAGGCGTTTGGGAATGATATTAAATCTCTGTTACGTTTCCTTTACCTACTCTCTAGATACGTGCTAATTTCTCTGTTGACTCTTAGTTGTGGATCGCATTAGATTGGGAATATAAGCTGCTGTTTTCTGTATACATTTCTATCCTCTGTCTCCATCAATATGGTTTGTAAGTGTCGCGGGAGAAATAGACATAGATCGGACGTGTCACAGGGCAGGTATTTGAATGCGACTGGCGCATGCAGAGTACCGTACGACAAGGCCGAAGTGTGGTGATGTTAATAGACCCGATTGCCAATTGCCCCAGCCTCTAAAAAGCGCAGTGTGGCCTATAAGTGATGATATTTGTAATTTTCCAGGGGGAGGGCGAGTTTCTGGTGCTGGTGAGAACAATTTGGCCCACTTCAGCAAGGGTTGCCTGACCCACTACCTTGAGGGACATAAAGCCTTGACCGCTAGCGTACTGTTCCGGCGTACGAGTCCCTGGCATGCAGAACCTGAATATAGGGGGCAAAGGTTTGTATGGCGGATTGTCTGTGCAAATCTGAGCGCCCATACTAAATTCAGCTCCCAGGATCCCCCCCCTGTGTTCGACTTCTACTTGCCAGATACTTGTACTGTGCTTCAGTCTCCAAACACTTTATATTTTGTTATTTCCACCACCACCAGCTGAGATCGAAGGCGGTGCGTTTGTCCAAAGATTGTGTTGGCGCAACAGCGGGCCATAAATGGTGGAGAGTTCTCAGATACCTTAGCGTCATCGATCGAGGACCCACAACGGGGCGGGAAATTGGCCGTGCAAGCCACGTGGATACGCAATGCGTCTCACATTATACAAGTATCTGACCTTCCGCCTCCGCGAATCCAATGGAACCGCGCATACGGTATATGCGGCAAGCAAAACGAAATCTCGGAAGTTTCTGATCCCAAACCTAGATTAGCCCTCATTTCTCCCACAAAAAGTGAACCTTTCAAAAACTTGGCATAGCGTGAATAAGTTTGTAGAAGGGGGATAAAACATCAGAACCCAATGGTCTAAGCACGGTCCTCAACACTGCCGTCCTTTTCCCCGCAAATGGAGTACTCGAGAGCGCTTATTTGTGAGGAGGACTCATACGGCTCTTCCTATTTCTGCTTGGGAGTATAAAACTGCTCATCATGTAGTTGCTTTTCTGGGGGGGGTTTTTTTTTTTTTTTTCATAGGGCGCACTGGTATTGGAAATAGGGAAGAGGGGTGTTTGGAGATGGGAGTGGACGGTAACTTACGAGCAGGTGAGGGATGCGATGACGGTGATTGCAGTTATAATAACAAGAGGAGGGTGTCCTGAGTGTGAGTAGATGAGAGAAGGGAGGATGGAGGGAATTGTGAGAGAAAAAAAAAAGTTTAGTGGGTAGGATGGGTTAGGGTTCATTATACTGGGACTTGGCACTTGGCAACGAGCTTTCGTTCAGTGTGCCTTTTTGCCTGAAGGGTGGCGCTGAACAAGCCACTACAAAGTTATGTTACGGTGGGATTTTCTTTATTGACTTTCTCCAACCTGGCACTTGACTTATTGCAGTTTGGGCCTACCACGATTCTTCAAGATTTGCTGAGCGTTGTGACACTCTTTAGTCAACCATTCGGAGATGGTCTTGTTGCTCACGGGCGGCCAAGATTACGGAAGGAGAAGTATGATACTGTACGAGTACAGGGCATAAATTTTGTAGGTTACACAGGTGGTGAGAGTGGCAGACCTCACCTGTGGAACCTACAAAACTTATGCCCTGTACCTCCGTATCGCGTTGAACCATAAATTAACTCTCTTGTCTATTGGAGTGTTGTACCTGGTCACTGAATGAACTTGGCAAGATGCGCTGTCTTAGACGTCCGGGTTTTATAGTGTGGCGGCGATACTAAATGCCACCAGTAGGACAAGACAACATACCAGTATAAAGGCTATTATACATGGAAAGGAAGCTTCAGCGTCTTGAGACACAAGCCTCTTTTCACTCATTCCAGCACCGGTTGTTCTTGAACTTTGCTAATAGGAAGCAAGATAGCTCCTAATACCCGGCTGTGGGTGGGGGGCCAGATGTTTCCCTGGAAGAAAAGGAGAAGTGTAATAAATGAAGGTTTGAGCAGTTGTAATTGATTCCTGCTAGCGAGCAACCCCGGACTTTCCTGAGCTTGACGAAGTTAGCAAACCTAACTTTTCAAATTTCTGTTCGATGGGCTTGCGATCGTGTCCCTTAGCTTACCGGCGGAGTAAGCCTAGCTCAGACCCTAACCCAAGAGAGGTCGTAGGATGTTTGGTTTCTATGATAAGAGACTGTGTCCTTTCTTATTACATGTTATTAGCATGTATCCGGCTTTCAAGTGGTGTTAGTTGAGGTACAAGATCTTGCGGTTCCAGTCATCTGGCCGATTCAATTTTGAAAAAAGCTCAAGACAGTTTGGCGTCTTTCAAAATGCCTCTGATGATTGGTTTATATAAGGTAGCATAATAGTTCTTATTACTATCCTAACCTCCACAACCAACTGCTACAACTCCAACTAAGACCAAAGCCATGGCTTCACCGCACATACTATCCCAAATGAAAGGCCTTTCGGACCACTCTTCCCTCAGTGGCATGGTGGGTAGGAGCAAGGAGAGCTATACAGTTTGGATATCCAACAAATTCGAAATATGCGAAGCAATTTGCAGAAATCATTTTGGGGCACTATTCGACGACGCATTGATTCTCCTCAAGAAACAAGCTTCTTTCGGAAGGGAAACCCCAAGCGTGGGACTTGGGCCTGACCTTCGTGGGATTATGGACGGGGGCTCTGAGATCGGAGTCTCCGAAATGGCCCAGCTTCACCGTAACCAGGACCTGGTGGACATCTGGCGCAGGGAATTCGTTGGGAACTGTCTGGAGTACAAGGGACATTGTGGTCGTGATTTAGCCATCAATTTTTCATCTTGCCAATTGAGCAAGAATGAACTTTTCCGCGTCGATCGGGCGTTTTACAGGTACTCTGTTTTGGTGCTCGCTTACAAAGAGGGGGCCGATTTGGGTACTTGCCCTTATGGAAAGTTTGGAGGGCTGGGAAATGAGCTGGAGGACGTTTTTCAGGTGTGCAAGTTTACGAGGAGTGGGGGAGGGTTGGGGGCACTCCTGGGAGAGGGCGTCGCAGCATTTTTAAAGACTGCTGGGGCCGAGATGGGGATTTCGTTGGAGTGGTATGATTATTGATGAGGGCCTGGGCGGGGTAGGGAGTGTTTGTTGGTGGCCTGGGGATTTTGGGGGGGGGGGTTGAGTGTAGTTTTAGAGTGTTCTGCATCCAGCAATAATATCATGCAACAAGTTCATATCGTGCAAGTCGGAGGAGTGAGGAATGTCTAATTTTGGGAAGGGTGGGGGACTGATGATAGAGGTGGTGGGGTTTGGTCAATAAGTATCGGAGGGATTTTGGAGCTGATAGCTTGAGGAAACATCTGTTGGGAGTTTTTGTCGCATTTTATATGCCTTTTTCCTGGATGACATAACCACCAGACGAGTGATAACTGACCGTACTGTATTTGACAGGGTAACCTCTCGTGGGGTAATTCAATTGTTTACCCACCCGGCACATCTCAGAAGCTACACCCAACTCCACGAAAGCTCCATAATCACTTCCATCCATACTCATCTCTTCCGGTTTTATCCTTCAAAGGCCTGTACTTGGTATACCCAATATACGTTAACCATGACCGATAGATATTCGTTCTCCCTCACTACATTCTCCCCTAGGTACGGAGCCCCACTATACTTTGAGGCCCTCAGTTCTTTTCTGACAGGTGGATGCGTGTAGCGGGAAACTCGTTCAGATCGGTAAGCCTCTACTAAATTCCGTTGAATTAGGCCACGGTTCGATGGAGTCAGGAGGTTCATGATGGATTTTGGGGATGACAAGGAAATTTCAAGATGGATGGGTGTAGAAAGCGGTGGTGGGTGTCAATTCAGGGAGCTGATTCGGTGGAATCTATCTAGAATATGCGCTCAACGCAGTTAACCAGGGAGTAACCAGCCTTGGAATCAAAGGTACACATCACGTTATTTCCAGTGCCCTTTGGCTTTTGTTTGGTGATTTTGTCTAATCAGCTGTTCCTATCAAACAGCTACCAATGGTGTCGTTCTTGCAACCGAAAAGAAGTCTTCAACGCCCCTTATGAACTCATCTTCCCTCGAGAAGATATCGTGTATAACACCCAACATCGGAATGATTTACTCGGGCATGGGACCGGACTATAGAGTCCTCACGGACAAGGCTAGAAAGGTCTCCCACAGTGATTACAAGAGAATTTACAACGAATACCCCCCTACAAGAATACTGGTTCAGGATGTTGCCAAGGTTATGCAGGAGGCTACCCAGAGTGGCGGTGTGAGGCCCTTCGGTGTTAGTCTGCTTGTGGCCGGGTGGGATGATAAGCCAGCTGGTACTGGAAAGGGCGGCCCAGCGCTGTACCAAGTATGATATGGTTAATCACTCGAGCTTGTGCGGAGAGAGGCTAAGATGGGGATTTCCTCACTAGGTTGATCCGTCTGGCTCTTATTTCCCGTGGAAGGCGACTGCCATTGGCAAGAGTGCCACCTCTGCGAAAACTTTCCTTGAGAAGCGGTATGCCGAAGGATTAGAGTTGGAAGATGCTATCCACATCGCTCTCTTAACCCTAAAGGAGACGGTGAGTTTTCCTGCTGCCTGTTATATGATGCTCTTTGCGGGCAGATATCTAATGTGACACGGCTGGATATAGATCGAGGGCGAGATGTCCGGGGACACTGTCGAGATCGGGATTGTTGGGCCTCCAGCAGATCATCTTCTGGGCTACGAAGGGGTTGCCAATTCTCAGGGTCCTAGATTCAGGAAACTGAGTCCTCAAGAAATCGAGGATTACTTAACAAACTTGTAAAGATGGCTGCCCAGGTGTGGTGGAATTAATGCGCATCTTATATCATTTTCATCGTGGTGCCTGTGCTGGCTCCGCAAATTGGATAAAATAGTAGAGAACAACTATTCTTCCTGCCATTGTTGTACCTTTCTGTAGATTGTGAAACAGCGATGACTTGTGATTTTGCTACTATATCGAAAGATTACAGGAGTTACAGTTTTTTTTCCATCATACTTGGGGTCGGGTTAAGTGTCGGTAGATTGAAGGAAAACACACACCGACAATGGCAGGCTCCCTGTGAATAGAAAAACTAGGGGATTCTGTCTAATGATTTTATTTCAGGCCTCTCCAACCCCCTGAAGATTTCTTTTCTTGTTTAGCGAGATTGCTGCGGTGTTAGGGTTTGCTGTTATCGGTTGTTGTTTGGGGAAGCTCAATCTCACCCTCCAAGTACTAGTACAAGTACTAGTACAAGTACAAAAAGCTATTATAGCCTTGAGCGATATCTGAAATTTCTGTACGAGCACAGTATTCCACGGCAAGGCCAGCCCACTTTATAGCGAAAATGCCCATACAAATGACCCCTGCCCTATAAGAATCCCATGGGCATTCTCGCCTCGCCGTGGGTCACTGCAGGTCCCCGCTGGCCAAACCGACCAGTCACGGGCAACATTTACCACGCACCATCACTCGCCAATAATCCACCCCCAGCGCGTTTCAACCCCAGCAGGAAGCTCCCAATCTACGACAGATCCCAGTTGAAATACACGACCTCCTTACGATGTATCCCACGAGCCACAAGCGTGCATCGGTCACATGACACACCCATGACATGTATCCCTACTCGTACTGTACTTGTAATTTCCGATGGGTATCCCAACCAGAGGATTCCAGACATCTCCCAGGCACAGTACTAGTACAGTACTTTACAGCATGGGGGCAGTGCTCGTGCAACCATAGACTGGGTAAATACACACTTGTACAAGTACTAGTATTAGTACTAGTACAAATGGGAGTTATTTTCCTTTTCCGGTGATTGGACAGACCACTCAAAGCTTCCAAAACTGTAATGTTATAACATCGTTCACTGTATCCATCACGGACCCGGCGCATTCACCGACCACCCTTCCCTTCCCTTCCCTTCTCTTCTCGCCTCGACTGAATAACGGTTTTCCAGAGAGTTTTTTTCTCTCCAATGATCGTTCAAGTACTGAGTCGTTTATACCGGTTGTATATAATTTATTGGGTTGTTTTCGGTATGGAGATTGGTGAGGTTAGGATAATAAAAAGGATTTTGATATTGGGAGTGTGAGGGGGTAAGTAAATGATGAAGTGCTATTGTTGTTGTTGTCAGGTCTCTACGGAAGAAGGTATGGCTTGGAAGGGTGCTTGTGTTTGGTAGTTGTCGTGTGTGTTACTTGTAATGTATTGCTGCTGGTGTGGTTTGATATTGTACTGTACGGGTTGGTTTGGTCATGGTATTTTTATTTTTATAGATAATTGAGGGTGGTGCATGGTCTTGGTGTTGCTTGTATCATACTTGTATTGTCGTAAGGGTGGGAGATGGGAGGGTGCTTGGTTAGTGTTGGACTGGGGGTTGCCTTCTGGTTGCATTCGACGCCGTTAGTAAGTCAGGCTGTGCTAAGCATCGCTGAGGGTGCCCCTGGTCTAGTGTTTTAAGGGGGGGGGGGGGGTTTCTTCTTCGGCTGTGTTGGGATGTTTTCGTTGAGGATTAGTTTGGTTTTGGATTAGTTACCAAGGGAGGGAGGTTTGGGTGAGTGAGAATTTGTGATTGGCTCTTACTGCACTTGGCTTGGGAAATAATGAACAGGAGTATATATTGTAGATTAGGTTTATTACAAATTGTACATTTCACTCCTACCCCTCCCCTCTTATCACACAGATCTTGTATCAACCGTGGCATTGAGACCTCTCGGGAAAGTTGCAGTTCTCCCAATAGTGATTCCCGCAAGTAGCTCCGGTCCACCCCTGCAGCCTGTTTGCCAAATCGGAGACATAAGAGCCTGTAGCACCCTTGGGATCGGACAGATCCGAAAAGTTGATCTGACCAGAATTGAACCCGCGCGCAGCCTGGTAAACGTTGCCCTCGGTGTTTCCGGCGTACAATGTCTGGCTGTTCTGGCTGATCCACTGCACGTAGCCGGGACCGCTGGCTGTCCCCTGGGTACCATCACGGACCATCTGGAAGATGGAGGCCACCATGTTGTTTGGGTTGTAGGAGACGGAGCCCGTGTAGGCTTGCATTAGACCGCAGTTTCTGACACCGTTGCTTGTGCATGGGACGCGGACATTGCCCGAGGACTGGGGTTGTGAGTACTGCGCAGCGGAAACAGGAAGAAGAAGGAAGGGGTACCTCTTGCATGATGACGGCGAGGATGAGTCTAGCATCCACTTTAGCATCCTTCGAGACCTGGACGATGGCATCGTAGATAGCACCCTGCTCCGGGCCGCTATCGTAATTTACCATTGATGCCTTTTGATTCAAATTGAACATGGTATTGAAGTTCATCCAGTTACCGATGGGCGGGAAGTTCTCCTTGATACCGCGGAAGCACCAGTAGTATGATGGGTCCTGGTAACCATTGTTTCCTGCGCTGAAGGACGGGTTGTACCATGCTAACCCTTGCCCAGTGACTGCAGAGCCAATTCCGCTGAGGGGTTGGGAGGTCTGTATCGGTGTGGAGGGGATGGCGTGGGCGCCTTGGTTGGGCTTTGTGCCTACGGTGGTTATGGCGAAGTTGTTGTTCTCCGGGAAGGTGGGTGGGGAGGTTGATGTTCCCTGGGCAATTGGTGCTGGGGCACCAACTACGAGAGCCAACAAGGGAGCTACGGCGAAGAGCTGGCTGGGAGTTAGCGTTCTGCGAAGGGGCTGTGTTTATGGAGAGGATAGCGTAGACGTACAGTCCCGACCAACATATCGAATTGTAGAGAGTTGTCAGAGGGATAGGTATCTTGAAGGGGGGAGTCTTGAAGCTTTCAGGGAATGGATGAAAGGACTGGACCGATGAAGGAAATAATTAACTGACTGCCATCGTCCTCTATATACACATCCAACCTCCACTTGCACCCCTCCTAATTTCTGAGGTAATAAATGATGAACGAGATATCAGCGTAGTCAGCGAACCCCACACTAGGGTTGGCTCATCAGCCAGAATTGCCTTCACCAAGCTTGCTCACATCCCCATCTTGAGATTAGGGATATAGCGTCAGCCCTCCCCAGTGGAATATCCATTGCTCCGATACCGTAATTGAGGTTGCCTTATTACATGGTAAGGCGTTATAGGGGTAGGAGATAATTGTTATTCAGAAGGAGAGTACTGCGGTGAGGTGAATTCAACAGGATGTGTTTTTCTTTTTTGTGTGTGCCAACTTATCGGATTCACAATCGGGCAAGCTCAGGCAATAGGGGAGTCGCAGTAAATGCCCTGAGGTTACACGGTAAGAGGTCATAGGGGTAGGAGATAATTGTTATTCAGAAAGAGGGTGTTGCAATGAGATGGATTCGGTAATCTGTGGGATGTATTTTCTTTTTTATTTTTCTTTTTTATGCCAACTTACCAGATTCACAGTCAGACTGTAGGGGGGTCAAAGCAAATGTCCTGAGGTACATGTACTAGTACAAGCTAGAAGATGTAAATAACAAAAAGAGGCTTTATTCCCTCTGATTTGGACCAAGTGAATAATAAAATGTATCAAATACAAAACTATAGAAGAATAGGAGCACTTGTGCAAGCATTGTACTAATCCATATCGATCTTAAGTTGGATTCAAGGGTTGATTTAGCAACTTGGGATATAGCTTTTTGAGGTATAATATCATAATATTACGATACCATATTATCTTATATCTTATGTACTTGTACAAATCTAGCTTTAAAATTGGAAGGATAGTTCTGAAAGACCAACCTGATTCTATTTCTTGAAATGCTGGCCTCGCAGAGTTCAATTAAAAATAGTGTGATTTATTTATTGTTTCTTTTACAAGTACAAGTATATCATTGTGGACTGTTGGTAGTTTTTTTTTTCTTTTTCTTCTTCCTCCTTCCCTGCGTCGCACCTGACTGTGGGCGACGCGGGGTGCCATGCGATCCCTCGATCCACTATCTCGGGCCCTGGTAATCTCCGTGACCAAGCTTTGCAGAGCGTGCGGCAGTTTCTGGGGTTGAGAGGAGTCTCGCGCTTGCTGACAAGTCTGACAGACCCCACGATACCACATTTAGTAGCCGCTATTCCGTCCCAGGCTAGCGCTTCGTCAGAGATACAAGTAGTGTATTTCAACGGGGCAACTTTTTCAATACCAGCGTGTCACGGACCTTCACTGCACTGTAGAATACCAGCCAACGTTCACCACCCCAATATAGTAATAAATCCATTGCTGGCAATCCTACTTTTAGAATAACCCATGTAAATTCGACAAAAAAAAGACTCTCAGAAATTCTAGAGGGTAAACCAGAAATACTTCTGAATTGCAGAATTTTCTTTAGGGTTAAAAAATAAATAAAAAAAGATTATGTAGAGAGCATGTATCACTTGACTTGATTTCATCAGTAGGTTTCCTTCCTAGGAAGGTACTCGAGTATCATACGGTGCTGGGGTGGGTGTCCTGCCAGGCTGTGTTGAAACCATGCTTATTGCCTGTTTTTTTTGGCACCTCAGGGAATCACCTTTTTTTCAACACAAATCTCATTTTCTCTGCCTAGTATGTCTCTAAGACTTTCTGAAATAAGGAGAAACAAAATACTAGCAAACACGCCCAATGCCGTTTTCCAGCTCAGAAGTGGAAGAGTTCTTTTCTTGGCTGTGGGTGAAACGTTGCGGTTTGCTGGTATGATATTCGTAAATGTTGCCTGGTGTTCTACAAGGAGGGCCAGGGATTGACTGGCATTGAACAGGTTTTCTCGGATTTCAAGAGATTGCAGGTACAAGTATACAGGTGCCCGGGAATATGTTCTCGTACCTGCACTTGTACTCGTACCTGTACAGCACACCACAAGGATAGTAACCAGCAAAACAATCCCTGTCTTGTACGGAAACATATTCTCGGGTACTTTTACGGTATAGTAGGAGGATAACCGGTTATTATCCCCCATTCGTCTCCAAGAGGAGGAGCAGATTGAACCCCTGGGATCGAACAACAATTTGTTGTCCCTTGCGGGTGATACCTGCCCTATAACGCGGGCTCATTAGGCCGTCGAAAAGACACAGTCAGCTTTCACTTTGACACCTTATTGGACGAAAGGTATTATTGAATCAGAACCCTGGCTCAAAGCCGCGTTACGGTATGCACTCTGCTGCGGAGAGCTGGCGGTTCTGGGTCATCTGAAAGCTTAGCTGCTCGGGTCCTCTTGCTGGTATTGAGGAGGTGAGTTTGTCATGGTCATGTCAGCAATAAGGTTTCGATACCAGTGGCTTCGCATATTGCTTGCAAGATGGACGTTGGAACATATCTGCACTACGGGGGAATTAGCTTACCTTTTCGGGGGTTCTTAGTACCCTACTAGAGTGTCCTGTAATCTTCCCACCCTGATCTGTGCCACACTGCTGGCCATTAGGGTCGTTCGGAACGACCTCCTCTCTGGCACTGCATACAATCCGTCCAGAAAGTAAGCCTATAACCAGGTCAACTCAGATATTGCCTGATAGACTACTACTCGGGCACACGGACTGGCACTCAGCGGTACTATATAGCATGAATTCACGAAATTTATGATTTTGCTATCAAGCCGCGGATCGGGTAACTTGATCGGGTCATGTCCATCATAAGTGCTACTACTGCTCGAGTATGATACTCCAGTAAAGGAAAGAAAATCGACGGGTATTGTGCCTAAACTGGATTAGCGGGTTATTCTCAAACTTGTGACTTTAGATTAACTGGGCGAACCTTCGTGCGTTGTTTGTTTTCCAACGGTCAGCTATGCATGATAATAAATTCCAGGAGCGACGAAAACGAATGGCATTCCCCCTTCTCTTTTGATTATTCACAGCCAACGCTGATTACCGGTATGCCTCGACACATTCGCTCACCCAGAGATATGACTAGGGGCGCCTAAGCACTTCGGTGAATCTACTAATCAGACGAGTTACAAGGGGGGTGGAAATTGTCTTGTTGCAAGGTGCGGTGAGCTGGAGCACCTCGCCGGGTGGTGAGCATGGGAGCAGAGTGACATCGATGCTTCATTATAGAACCATGCAGATATAGTATTGAAGGCATCTAAGACTTGTCTATTTGATCCGGCCATTTCAGTCACTATGGAATTCCTCACCTGTGGTTCTTGGCTTCAGTGATTCCATCTCTTCTTCTTTTTTTTTTTTTTTCCTACTCCACCGTTCACTCATTATGAGAGGGTTTTTCTCCTTCGCTACGATCTTTGGAACAGTTGCCGCACAGTACCTTGAACCTGCGCCTACTTCAGCTGTTAAACCTATCTTGAATGGAACAGTAGAGTACAACAAGTTGTTTAATTACGCCCCCAAAGCGCCCCCGTGAGTCTTATCATACATTCCAAGTGGGAATCTCTTGCTGGACTGATGTTGAGCTAACATCTGCTCACAGAACTGTGCCATATCCCGGGAACACAAACACTACCGGGAAGAACTCTCCTATCCCAATCCCGAACAAGAACGCTACCGCCAATGTTGTGGCCAATCGGTTTTCTGTTCGAGCTGCTTGCACTCTCACTCCCAATAACCCAACCAAATTTTGGCGAGAGACAATAAACCTCAACGGCGCATCGCCGTTCAATGCGGATCCCTCATATCAAGTTTACAGGAACGTGAGGACTTATGGAGCAAAGGGTGACGGAGTCACTGATGACTCTGGCGCATTTCAATTTGCCATTGATGGTAAATCTTCGAGCTCCTATAGAGTCGAGATCAATGAAAGCTCACATCCATAATAGCTTGGAGCCGTTCCAGCAACTTCCAGCAGACAACTGCGCCAGCTCTTATCTACGTTCCGGCTGGTACTTACAAGATCTCAAAAAGCATCAAGATGCTTGTCGGCACCATGATGATTGGAGACCCACTTAATAAACCGGTGCTCAAGGCAGATGCGAACCTTGGTACCAACCCGATTATAAATGGGTTCGACTCAAGCCGATTCCTTGTCTCCACCACAAATTTCTTCATTGGAATTAAGAACATCAAGCTCGATACCACTGCTATCGGTGTCGGCGTTTCAGCTCTTGCGCTAAACTGGCCTGTTTCGCAGGCCACCCAATTGTACAATGTGGACTTCAGTATGCCGAACTTCTCTCAACATGTTGGTATCGATATGGATGGCGGGAGCACGGGTGGTGGATCTGGGACCATTTTGAGTGATTTAGTACGTTCTCCTCTGTCATGTCGGAATGTGATCGATGATCACTGACTTTGATTTAGTCTTTCACCGGCGGTGCAATCGGCATCAGACTCAACAATCAGCAATACATGTTCAAGAGTCTGAAATTCAATGGTTGTAATACTGCTATTGCTATTTCCCATGTCTTCTTCCTTACCGTGCAAGATGCCTCGTTCATGAACTGCGGCACTGGTATCGACATGGGCGGAAATGGGGTCGCAGGTTCCGTCTCTCTCATTGACTCTTCAGCGAACTCAGTCGGTGTTGTGGTGAAGGCATACAAGACCGGCAACGGTGCAGGATCACTAGTGGTTGAGAATTTCGTAAGCACCAACTCTGGCGCCACCGTCGCTCAGAGTAATGGTGGTCAGACTCTCGTCTCTGGCAGTGTATCAAACACCTGGGTGATGGGGAATGCCAACCCTGGAAATTACCAAGGCGGGACCTACTACACTACATCTCGCTCCCCATCTCTCTTAGCTTCGAACGGAAAGTACTTCCTCATGCCCCAACCGCAATACCAGCAATACGGAAGTGATCAGTTTGTGAACGTCAAGGACAAAGGAGTCAAAGGAGATGGTGCGACTGACGACACTGCTGCTATCAATGCAGTACTACTTGCCAACGCTGGATGTAAGATCATCTACTTCCCCCAGGGGACCTATCTTGTTCAAGATACAATCTACATTCCCCCGGGAACGAGGATTGTCGGCGATGCCTGGTCGACCATCAGTGCCGTTGGCAGCAAATTCTGGGACGCGAACAATCCCCGCGTTGTGGTGCGAGTAGGAAATGCGGGGGAAGTTGGTGTGGCTCAAATCACAGACATGATCTTCACAACAGCTGATGTCCTCAACGGCGCAATTCTCATGGAGGTCAACATGGCCGGAAACTCCCCCGGTGACGTCGGTTTCTGGAACTCACATTTTCGTATCGGAGGAACCGTGGATTCGAAGGTCAACACTAACTGTGCCGGCCCCGACGCAAGTGCTTGCAAAGCCACCTTCCTCATGCTGCACATTGCCCCCACCGGCTCTCCGTACATTGAGAACATGTGGGGCTGGACCGCCGACCACTCCCTCGACGGTGGCCCATCGCAGGTCATTTCTACGGGTCGTGGAGCCTTGATCAGAGGTACAAAAGCAACCTGGATGATCGGCACAGCATTCGAGCACAACACCCTGTATCAATACAACATCGTAAACGCCAAGAACCTCCTGATCAGTTTCCAGCAAACCGAAACCGCCTACTGGCAAGGCCCCGGTGCGCCCATATCCGCTCCAACCCCGTGGGCCGTCAACAGTGCATACTCGGACCCCAATTTTTCCGGTTGCGGCGCCGGCGACGCACAGTGCAGAATGGGGTGGGCGCAGCGTATCAGTGGTGGTTCAAATATCTATATATACGGCTCCGGCTTTTGGGTCTTCTTCAATGGGCTCACGTTTGCCGATGGACACGGGTATGGCGGCAGTAACGGATGCGAGGCGAGTTGCTGCCAGAGCAGTATTTGCCAAGCTAACGCTGCGGAAATTGTCGGTGGCTCAAAGAGTCTTTATTGGTATAACGTCAACACGCATCTGCTCACGAATCTGATCGTTGATGGGGCAAATGTCGCTTCGCAGTTGAACAATCCTGGGAGTTGGGGTGGTGTTGTTGCGGCCTTCTTGGCTCATGCGGGTGCTTAGATGTCGGGGGGGGGGGGGCTCTCGAGAGTCGAGTTGAGTGCGGGATGTATGGTAAATAGATGAAGGATATATAACTCCGGTTTTGGGTAATGGGAGGTTCAGTGGTATCTTGGTGCTCAAGGAGCAAGACAAAATAAACGCTCCAGCAAAAAAAGGACTTGGCGACAGCGCGCTGCACTTACTGTACTTTTTGTTGTAATGATAATATGATACCTATATAATTTTGTGCCACAACTCGAATCGTTCCAGGACGTGATGCCACTATACTTGTAATTCTTCTCCTATCATACACGGCTAGTTCAAAAAGGCCATTGGAAAAACATCTCACAATCTCTGATTTTGTCCTCCAATCCAGCCCCCCTACCGTGACGCCATCCCCATCCATCTTCACACAACATCACTCTCTTCCACCTCCGGGCCGAGACAATCACTGACCTCTGGCTGGGTGAGTGCTAAGAATGCAAGTGACCAGAGATAGCCACTATTCTAGAATGGGACGATCGCTTACAGTATCCCTTGCACACTGGGTACAATACGGTACCGGATTGTGGGAAGTACCGTAAGTGGTTGAATCCCTGTTCACTTACGCGCTATCATATCAGCAAGTCATCAGCAAGCGTGTCGTCCCATAGTCTAACCGCGGTTGATCCTATCGACAACAACCCCACCAATCCGGAACTACCCGACCCTTACCAAGCCATTCCCATCCAAAAGCCCAACTCTACTTACCAAACCTCCCCTCACTTATCGCCCACAATGCATCCACACTTGAACAGAACCGACAACGACGGTACCCCGCTCCGCTCGTGTTTGGATGAACTACTATTGGCTGACTTGGTAAAAAAAAAAAAAGGCAGTTGCGCCGAGGTCACGAGGATCCTGGAGGAATGCCACGCCCGTGGGTTCATGTGGAAGGCTACCGGGATGTGCAATGGGGCGAAACGCAATTTGAATATGTGTTTGCGGGCCGAGAGGCTTGAGCGGACCAAGAGGAACAGGGAGGCGGCGAGGGATAAGAAGGAGGAGATTGCGCAGAAGTGGGCTGAGATCGAGGCGAATTCGTAAAACGGTGGTCGGTGTGTGCTACTGTGGGAAGGGGGAGTTGCAGTTGCAGTTGGAGTTACTCTCTTTCCTCGCTATGTGCCGGTATGGACTTATATTTCCTCTTGGTCTATATAAAAGCCACACCAAAAAAAACACATCTACCCCTTCGCTTTTACTGTCCATCTGCGTAACATCCTCCTCCTCCTCGCCAGATCCTCCCCAACTCTATAGAAAACGTCAAATACCTGCTCGAGCAACAACCTTTTGCATACCTCCCCAACGAGCCCCTCCGCATAGCCCTTCCTCATTCATCCAAAAATAACTGATACTCTTCCCCCCCCCTTAGTCGTCCGTCCCAGATAACACCCAGCGGCGGATCGACCCTATATAGCATAAACCCACACATCCCCCCTGGGAACCGTCGCGCAAACGCTCTCGACGAATTACCCAATCCCAAGCTTATTCGTGCGCACCACGACATGAGGATCCCGGAGTATCCGCGTGAAAACCCCCAGCCACTTTCTGCCACGGTAGAAACCTCCTGCCTGCGTGATTTCGCGCTCAGCAGGTAATATCCCTTCTGTTCCGTTTCGCACAGTCAGATAGCCTGGCTGCCGTAACGGCTGATCCGTAAATTTTCTCAAAGACGTATTACTCATTCCCGGTGCTAGTCCCTCCGCAGGTGGCCGCACAAGTAGCACATCCCCGCCCAAGGGCCCCCCATATCCGAGTCTGCCGGGTCCTGTCGGCTGTTGCCTGGATGTGGGCTTTAGTATCCATACGCGGATCTTCGATGTCACGGGTGGAGAATGCGCTTTTGGGGTGGTACGACGGGTGTTTTGCCGTTATGAAGTATGCTGCGCCTATGGCGGTGTCGTGGGCGCTCACGAAGATGAGGTCTTCGCCGGTACTAACCGTGGGCGGTGAGGAGTTGGTGAGTCGCAGCGGGCGTAGATCCCTAGCGGGAGATTACCTCTCCATTCTCCGTAGCACCGGGAGGCTTTGACCAGTTCGATGAAGAATTTTCGGCCAGGGCTTTTGTGGGAGGTTGGTTTGAAGCAGCAGAGTATTCACTGTGATTTCACTAGTATGATACTATAGAAGAAATGATTGCTCCGGTATGGGGTAGACATATGCTCTAGAGAAAGCACTACCTTCCCTACCTACCTACCTACCGTACCCTTACCCCGCAGCCGTATGCCTAGTTTTGGCGGTGAATTAAGATTTCATAACCCGCAGCCAAGAATCGAAACTCCACAAGCCATCACTCGACCCCAAGCGCAGTATCATATCATGGACAGATAATTGGACACGGA
>QFET01002499.1:0-42652 GCA_003316355.1 Tuber calosporum
GGTGCGGGGCGGGTGGTGGTGAGAGCAGTGACCCTGGCAGCTAGGTCTCTGACAGAGGGCTCCAAGTTGGCCAAGGGAAGGGTGTGGATAGTAGGGGGTTAGGCGGTGTTGTTGGTGTTAGTAGCCTCCTGGCGTTCCAGGTGGGTGCAGACAGCGCCAATACCTGTGATCAGCTTGCAGAGGAGGGGGATAAGTTCAGTCTTACCAACAGAGAGGTCCCGGAGTTCAGAGTCCCTGAGACGTGGGAAGATGTTAGAGTTTGTGTCCATAGAAGACCTAAGCTCATCATATAGTTGTCAGAGGAGTGGGAGGTTAGGGTCAAGGGGACTGGACGAATGAGAAGCAGATGACGAGGCCAGGCCTGATATCTCTGCGGATAGGGCAAGGTGGACAATAGTGCTATAGGACCCTCCATAGTGGTTGCCACACTCAGAGGTGCGGGATTGGTGCCTCGAAGCCCTTCCGGTGTTGTAAGCCATCCCTGTAGGGGGATGAATCTGGGGAAGTGCAGGGTCGCTTATAGGTAAAGCCTAGGCGAAAAGCGAAATTTGGTGTGTAGGGATGATTGCCATACAAATCCTTGTAGTTTTGTATGGTCGAATCTAGTATGATTTGCAAGCGAGAGGAAAGTAACGAGTGCAGACTGTGTTTCAGCTGCTGCATAGGTTTTTCACTATTTATTTCTAGTTGTGGTCTTGCTGGACTGGAATTCCTCCTCGCTTTTTCTTTTCCAGGAGTCTCCATTTGAGTGGTCGTTTTATCGGAATAGCCCTTGTTGTTCATGGAACAATTCTTCCAGCTTGGTAACCGTGCAGACTGCCTTGACCCTTTCGCTATCCAAATCATGATTTTCATATGATAGTGTTCGCATGGCTTCAATAGTGAGCTGCCGCTAGATTATGGTTCTCCAAGCAATTCTGGATACTTCTGCCTTGATGATATGGTTTTACATGGTCAGGAGATACTTCTCTCTGTCCCAGGTGTACCTGACCTTCTCCATATTGGCTAGAGCTTTTTGCGCCTTATGCAGTACAGAGAATCGTTCTGTAACTTCGCCCTGGAAGGTGACCTAAAAATCATAACCTTCATCATTTGGGAATCTGAGGTCCGCTCTCATTTTCTTCCGATAGGTTATTGCGAAAGGAGCCACCTCGCCTCCTTCCATCCTTCTCAAGGCATACTTGATGCACTCTTCATTGTCTTCCCATTGCTATGGGTATCTCCCAAAGTAGTCCTCACAGTTTAGTAACCAGACTCACACATCCTGATTAGGCTTATTCTCAAATGTACAATGGTGATCCGCCTGCCGCCTGTTGGTACAGGCTAATGCTTGCCCTAGTCGGTCCATCCATGCATCTGCTTCGTATTCGAACTTTCGTCCTGGCAAGTCTCTTCGTGATGGCTCACCACCCTTTTTAGAAGGGCCACCTCCAGCTTTCGAGCCAGGGTCATCGTCGGTCGGTTTAGGTGCGTTCGCTGGTGGAGGCAGTGCTGGTCCTTTTATACTATTGTTGTTCGCTTCACCGCGATCCACACCTTGTGCCTCCTCTCAATAGGGAATAAAGCGGAATTCTAACGTTCCATCAACTGTAGTCCGTTTTTCCAACCCGAGGTTTTCCACTGGCTGTGGTTCCACTGTTTCCCACAAACAACATGGGTTTCTGGCAACTTGTAGTTGTATAACTGCCTACCCTATTCGTGCTAACATACGACTCGTTTGGTCTAACACTGCATTCTGCCTCTTGTCATTGACTTCTCTCTGAATGCATTCTTGTCCTAATCGTTGGTTGACCTTACTTAACTCCCCTATGGTCCGCTCATGTTCTTCCTGCGCCACGAGCTGACTTTGCTGCAGTTCATCTCCTGTGCGGGCTAGGATTTCTTCCAAACTGGCGATCTCGGTTGAGAGATTCCTACCCGGGTACAACAATGTTAGTCTGAAGTTGAGTACTGACTGCTTTGTAGTCCGTAGCCTGTTGTTCTTGAGCACGTAACTTGGCCTCCAGCCTCTTAGTAGTTGCTATTTATAGGGTGATCGTCACTGCCACTAGCATCTCTAACCCAATATAGACCTTCTTTAGTTCTTCTCCTATGATTTGTTCACTGTGTCCAATTAGGTGTGCATGGTGCTGAAGTCGGTCCACCTGAATCTGCGCTTGACTAGATAGTTCATGGTATGTCAGATGAGCATTGTCAACCGATTCTCTTATAGTTCGGTGGAAAAAGCTTATGGCTTGTCCAATGCGTTCTGGCAATTTTTCCAAGGCAGGATTTCTTACATCAGGAGGTCTTGGGGAACTTGACCAGGTGCTGGGAGCTGACTTTCTCACTCCACTGGGCTGTGAGAGGTGGTGGAGAGCCAAAGGTGATCTAGAGCATCCAGGTGTATTTCGACTTCCTATAGGGGATACTTCTTCAATGTCAGACATGCCCTTGTCCGTATCCAGCTTGAGTTCTAGTTAGGACATTGATTAGGAGAAGAGTGGATGTCTTCCGAATCCCCACACAGAGGGTGTAAAGGATATGTTTGAGGAAAAGGAACTTGAGGTTTCAATTTCCTCCCTGTGGTAGTCAAGGAAGGGGTGCCACTGGAAGGATTGCCCGTGACGTTCTTTATAGATTTCTGAGATCTCTTCTGGTGTCAGGATGAGATTAGGGCAGGTAAGCCAGGACAGTTCGTATGGTTACAGTAGGAACTCGAGCTCTGGAATGGAGTTGTATATGATGGTTTCGATAAAGGAGATAAAGTTTGTAGACGAGGTTCAAGAATATACTTGTCGAGGGGGGTGAAATCAGCTATGACCTTGTGTGCGTCCACTGGTATAACTTTGAGGTAACGAATAGAGTTGTATTCAGCCATGGTAACATGGAGAAATATCAATATACTGTTATGGGTAGTCGATTCTAAGGACAAGGAAATCCGACTAGGCTAATAATATCTCCTCATAAATGCAGAGTGTCTAGAAAGGCTTGTAGGGAAAGTAATAAAGATTTTTGAGTAAAACTTATTATATAGATATGATCTCTTCTCTGTTGCTTGATGATGGCAAAAGCACGGGAGGTACTTCGATATTTATATCCTGCGTCTGAGTGTTTGCAGACTACTTGTAGCTTCTATATTTATATATATTTCCAACTGTTACAGTCCTCCCATCCTAGGTGCGAGAACTGTTTGACCTTGAGAATATTATTACTGCTGCAGCTTATCGATACGTCAAAGCTCCTTTCTTTCCTGATAGTGTGAACTATTTCTCAGTTGGAGATATCTTCCATGTTCTGCCGCTATATCTTAAGTAGTCCATCGTGGAATTTACCAATAGTTTCATAGAACTCCAAGTGGCCAACTTGGCGGATGACCTATCTGGATACTACCGGCTTTCCCGGTGTCTTACAGATGGCTTTCAGGATGACTTAAGACATACAATCGGTCCTATACCGTATCGTATTGCTATGTCTCTTCTTATCAACCTGTTCCCTAGGTCCCTAGACCAAGATAGGCATATTTTCAGGGCCTGAGTGGGTTCTCATGTTTCTCCTGGAGCCCACTCATCATATTCGCATTTTTCTGCGGAGAGTCTTATCACTTTCGGTCTATTCCAGCATAGGCTGAACGGAATGGGGCGTAACTATGCGGACACTAACCTTGTGCACTTGATACCAGTTGCTTTAGGTAGTACAAGTCTTCATCTTCATATACCCTGCGTACAGCATACAGTCGGACGGACAGCAACGACATATATGGTGTTACAAAAGGGTCACCAGTTTTCAGTTTTTGATGAGGGGACACTTTTTACAGTAGGCGCCGCAGGTGATGTGCCTGCCCCACAAGTGGGCTGGAGGGGTATGAGTAATGTCTCAGCCCAATTTTTGTATGAATATAGTGCTGGATTCCAGTACCTTGTACCCATGTACCTAACTGTAGTTTCCGTACCTTAAAAATTAATTCAATGAGATAATCAAAATAATGATAATCATAACTCCTACTTAAGGATCATCTAGCAATAGAGAAGATACCTCTACAACAAAAAATAAGTTAAGCCACTCGAGAACCTTTTCTTCACTTCTAGCCCTTCCACGGGGCTTTCCACTCACTTCTCCATCTTTTTTCCTAAGAGCATGGTATAGGCAATTCAACTGTACTGAATTAACTACCTTGTGATAAGTTCCTACTAGCTTAACCTCTATTCAGGCTTAACATTACTTTGGGGCTTACCATAGAAATATAGTGGCTCAAGATTATTTTGTTCAATGATGCTTTGTAGCTCATAGTATGATAACTCACTTGCTTATTGTTTTTTTTTTTTGTTAAATCCGTGGTTTTATTCGTACTAAGTACAGGAAAATCCTGGCATTCACCCTGAGGTATAGCCTAAAAACCCCCATAACATAAGAAACTTCGCCTCCCCCATAAAATAACAAATAACAATAGAAACACTATCATAAACATCAAGTCATCAGCCCCAGGGCGAAAAATCAAAA
This sequence comes from Tuber calosporum, assembly GCA_003316355.1. NCBI lineage: Eukaryota > Fungi > Ascomycota > Pezizomycetes > Pezizales > Tuberaceae > Tuber > Tuber calosporum. Next base: position 4,480 of record QFET01002499.1, read on the forward strand.
TCAGGACCTCAGGTCCGAGTCTCTCGTAAACGGAAAAATTCCCAACCTAACTGGAAAGTTTAACCTATTCTCCGTTACTAAGGAAACAAAACCCTTCTTCAAGGCTTTCCCTTTATCCCCTCTTTCCAATAGGGCTGAGCCTGGGCTTATGTCAAACATCCCCTGATCTACCCCCTCCTTTGGCCGAGCCAGGCCCGGGCAAACAGTAATCACATGTTCGAAGGTCTGAACTGACTGTAGATATAGGTCACAAGTCGGATCCTGGTCCTGGCTGGACCAGCTTGGCTGCCCTCTTAGATAGCTCTTGTTCGATCTCATCTGGTGTATCCAACCGGCCTGGAATTTCGGAAGTGTCATGAAAGTCCAGCAATCGCGGTACGGTGGTCGATATATATAGTACTCCGGGTATGCCTCCTGTACCCATCTCTCATGTACCTCTTTCCTAACCCACTCCCAGGCCTCGAAATACGCCTTTGCGGCGTCCTCTTGAACCATAGCCAGTCGGTTTGGCTTTACTGGAAAGGGCCTTGACTGATATATCTCAGCAGCCGTGGACCCTATTTCATCAATCGGGAGGCGGACTTGGACCGAGGTAGTTGAAGTTGAGTCCCAAACCTTTGGGCGTAGACCACCACTTCTGTAGAAAGCCTTCCTCCTATTCGTGGGGTATCGGAAGCTGTCTGGGAGCAGAAAACCCCCTGGCAGCATCGCGGTCGCAATTTTATTCCCTGGAATGACAGATGTTATGTGGACTGCTGTCATTAGGGACGCTTGTAACAGATAGAGTCGGACCGGAGCTAGACACGCCTCTGCCGACAGCGCCGTCAGGTTGGTAGAAAAGAAGGCGTTGGTGATCCATCTGAGGACTCGATTCCAAAACGTCTGCATCTTATTCATCATGTTGATGCTTGCGGTGAGGATCTCTGCCCCTTATAGCATGGTTGGCAATAGGATGCCTTGGCCAATCTTCTCGCTCCGTAGGGTGAGAGTCCTTTTCCCGGCATCGATAATCTCTGAATTCGAAAGAACGCGGCCTGTGTAAGCGCCAGCCTTTTCGTAAAATGTGTCGTTGTTTCTCCGTTATCGCCTAACCAAAAGCAGGGCCATTTTACCACTCGCCCGGCCGGCTGTATAATGTGAAATTGGAAACTTATTGGACACTCGGAGACCTCATGCCTCTCATTCGACGTTCTCCAGTGAACCAGCTCTGTCTTGGCGATGCTGAAGGAAAGGTCCAGATCTTCTGTACGACTGTTGATCCATTTCACCTCCCCCTCCAGCAAACACGAATTTCGGTACCATGAATTGGACGCAACAGTAACCTGGAAATCGTCCACATATGAAGTAGAAAAGCTCTCTTCTGGGTTATCTGCCGTGTGTAGACCACGAACATATATTACAAAGAGGAGAGGGGACAGGGGGGAGCCGTGCAGGATCCCACGATCGATTCTATATTCCGTTCGTGAGTTGCCCGGATAGGCCAGTTAAACTTTTCGGAAAGCGACGAAATTCTGTATCCAATCGGTTATATATGTTTGGACCTCCTGGTTTCTTTCGAGGATCTCCATGAGCTTCTTATGTTTAACGTTATCAAAACCCCTTTCACATCCAGGAAGACCGTTGAGACCTTCTTTCCGACGAATTGACTCCCCTTGACCCAGTGTTTCAGTGATAAGACTGCATCTACTGTGCACCTCTGTGGCAGGCTTCCAGTCTGATTGATGCAATACATGTCTGTTTTAGAAGAAATCGTCTTAAGGCGTCGATTCACTATTCCTTCCACAATCTTCAAGAACGTCTACATTAGAGCGATAACCCTGAAGCTCGAACATTCCCTGTAGTCCCTCTTTCCTGGCTTCGGCAGAATTACGCCTATTGACCCTTTTAGGCACGGTGGATGAATTCCCCATCTTAGAAGGACGTCCACTAACAAGGGCAGTACGTTTTCGTTAAGCCGACTTATATTTTTCCAAACCCCATATGGGACCTGATCTGGCCCGGGGGCTGACTTGTTGCTACACTTCTCCAAGGCCTCCCATACCTCAACCGGTGTGACCCTATCTGCCGAACGAAATTCCCTACGGTACGGGGATTTCGACGATATCGGGTCCTGATTTTCCAGGAAAAAGTGGCTCACGATAATTGCCGCAGTGTCCTCTGGTGTATTACTATCTTTACCAGGTACTCTGGTCGGGATCCGTTGCTTGGTGAACTGATGTGCCGTCCACAATTCGTTTTTCTTTGCTGAGGCTAAGAACTCATCCCTGTATTTCCGCTTCGCCCTCATAATTGCAGCCTGGTATGCTTTCCTCGTCTCAACCATTTCTTTTACCCCGCTCCCGTCACGTCCAACACGCCGGGCAGCAGAGGTATAAACCCTTCTCATCTCGGTGATGTCTGGCGTCCACCACGCCTTTGACCACCTCGTTGGTCTCTTCATTGGGGCCCAGCCTTTTACCATCTGTATCAACCTCGACAAGTTCTCCTCGAAGGTTTCAACAGCCGTAGCTGGGTCCATCAGATTTTTGTATTCGTGATCAATATAAATTTTTGGGGAAGATTCTATCCAGGGGGTGGGGACCCCTTTCTCGTCTCTCTATTTGATCTTGTCCCAGTCTGGAGAAGGTGTCGCCAGGTGTAAGTCCTTCGAGTCCAGTTCTGTGAGTATGACAATGTGATCCGATCCTGTCTGTTGGTATAGGTCCCTCAATCTCGATAACCACGCTAATAAAGCTGAATTGGCTAGTGTATAATCGATGACCGAGGGTGTGTGTATCGTACGATTGTCCAGGAATCTCGTGTTGACCCCAGGTGTATTCATAATCATATAACCTCTCTGCGCTGCCAGCTGCATAAAGTGCTCGCCCCGTCTTCGTTCCCCAGATTCCATAGTCCGTAGCGGGTCAGTAAAGGTCGTGTGTATATTTAAATCTCTGACCACAAGTGTCGGTTCGTTCGTTTCGATAAACAGTTGCTCTGGTGGCACCGTATGTCCCCCATCGTTCCTGTTATAGGTATTTATCAAGACAAAGGAATGGCAGTCGCCTAGTAACGGCCCCTCCTTTCTGAAAATTCTCTAGTACAAAATATCAAACTCCTTTGAAACCACCACAAAGGAAACACTAATCAAAGTCCTCAATGCCACATAGGTACACACCCGTACCTTGGGTGAGGGTATAAAAACACACTCGTAACCTGGGGCCCTGAGGGGTTGCCCATTATACAGTGGGGGGTCCTGTACACATACAAAAGAAACATTAAAACCTCTGACAATATGAAATAAAGAAGGAAACACACTATTGCTTCCTCGGCAATTGTGTTGTACAACATTTAATCTCCAACTGCTCTTTTCATTTGAATGCGCAGTTCCCGACATACTGGCCCAACTGCCTAATTCATCGTGGGGGTGACACCTTCCTCGCCTAGTAGTGCGGCCCGGGGAGCCATTCTTGAGTCGTAGTTCTCTTTTGCAGTCTCTTTCACCCTTATCCTCTCTGGGCAAGCCGGGTCTCGAGCCGAATGTTGGCCCTCACAGGCAGCACATTTGGCAGGTGTCATCATGCAACAAGCAGGGATTGCCTTCCGGGACCCTCTGGAGGCAGGTTCGTGGCATCGATGTTCTTTTTCGGTATGCTGTTGCGAGCAAATCGGGCACACGGGCAGATTCTTCTTACAGCCTGCCTGGTGGTGGCCACACTTCCAACAACGGTGACATTGCATCGTTGCCGATGCATGCCACATCACGTTCGACTGTTTGTATTTGCCCATAAAGAGGACTGATGGCATAACTTTTGCTACTTCATTTTCTGGAACCCGGATTATGATTGAAGTTGCTCTCTGTTCATCAGAGGCGGCCCGGTCTGGTTTGAGAAACTTTGCCGTCACTATATCTATCTTATGGATCGCCTAGAAAGCCTCTTTTACAGCCTTCTCCAACCCCTCGTTGTCTCATGGGATCGCTGCAAGGGACACACTGTGCACGATTACGTCGATGTCTGTAGGCACCCTCCTAAAAGGGAGGAACTCTGGACCCCCATCGTCGATCGTCTCGTTCAGTACTACCGTCAGCTTGTCTAGGTACTGGGTATATTGTCCCGAGTCTGTCCCAGCTGGGGCAGTCAAGGTGACCATTCCGTTCGTCCTATTTGAGAACACCTGCAAATTCGTTGGTGCTTTACATTCACATTTTGACAGGACTGTGGCGATAGCAACAGAGATCTTTGCTTCATCACGGGCCGGGTCGACTAATGGCTGTGCCTCCTACCTTGTCGCAAAGATCTTCCTCCTTGCTAGGCTAGTGGACGGGTTCTTCGGGAAAACATCGCTTCCTCCCTTCTTCGAGTTTGGTTTCTGCTCCCGCTTCTCATGCTTTTTCTGCTTTGGTGCCGGAGGGTTCGGTGGCGTCGGGCCTGCTTTTGCTTTTCTCTTGTTTCTAGCCGGTGTCTGTGTTTCAGATCATGGTGGCGGCTGAGAGGCCACCGCGGCGTAACTTCGGGCTTCCGGTTGGTCTTGTCTTTTAAGGATCGTTTTCGTTCCTTTCTTAGGAGCCGCAGCCGGGCCCCTCGACAGGTCGTCAACCGTTCTGATAAGGTTCTGAGTCGTGGCTGTGAGTATCTGCACCTGATGGGCTAGCGCCATAACCACCGTCATAATATTGTATTCAGTATCTAAGAACATATCGGTGTTGAAGAACGTGACATTCCTCGTAATCGGGTTGTTCATTGGGGGTCCGTTGACCTAGAGATAATTCATCACTACTTCCATAAGTTCCTTGGAGGTGGGGTCCGGGCCTTGGTTTTACTTGCCCACTGGGCTTAGTGTTGATGGCGCTGATGAGCCTTCCTCTGGTTCAATGTCCATTTCCACGTCACGAGATGCCATGGCGTGACTCGGAAATGCGTTGGGATCGTTTTTGAGTTCGTGTAATGTGACGTATCAGATATAGCCACTTTTGAGGGGTGTTATTCTGGCACTTTTCCAGGGTGTTGAAAAAAGTGCAAAATTCAACTTTGCGGAAATTGCGCGGGAGGGAGCATGACTCAGTTGCTTATTATTTCATTACCATTTTATATAACTTTAATAGTCAAGATTACCTTGTAGTTCAACTTAATACTATATTGTCTGTATTTAATATAATTCAAATTGACTATTCAGAATGCATTTCCGATATAAATATATGAAATAATAATATTTATGCACAAAATTTATTTTGTTTTATAAATTTTGCTTAAACTATAAAGTTATATAGCTACAAAATTACCACAATCCATACAATATCTTTAAGCCACTAAATGAGATTGAGCCACTATATTACCATGGTAAGCCACGAAGTGACTTTAAGCCTGAATGTTATGTCAAGCCGGCAGGGACTGTGAATTAGTGCCCATCGTTGTGATTAAGCCAGCAAACAGGGGTTGTTGCCGCTAGCCACAACCTTGGTACACTATCGCCGATCCAACAGGAAGAAAAAAAAACGGGGGAAGAAAAAGAAATAAAACCACGTTAGGAGAAGCAACTCTGATGTCATAATAGTGCGAGGTCTAATTATTCCGTTTTCTACGGTACACTACGGAATGCTCAATTGATAAATACATAGGGAAACGAACGGCCCTCTAACTCCCTAATAGAGGTCCACACAATCGAACGAAATCCCAGCGCTCAGGTACGCGGTGGTCCCACTCCCACTTATAATTATGATCTTCAGGATGTTCCACTGATTAACGTCTGTCAAGAATGCGGATGCTGGGACGGTATACTAAAATTATCGTTAGCCCCTCCTTTCCTCTACTATAGGGTAGGAATGAGCGCCTACAGTATATATAAAATTATTCCCCCTATATGTTCCCACGGTCAAACTCCTAGTGCCGGCCTGTGTAGATGGGGATGGGAGTGGGGAATTCCAACTATTGACGACAATGGCGGGGCGGCCGTTGGCGAACGCTTCTGTGATTCCGATACGTATGGTCTTTGCGGAGGTTATTTGTTCTTCGGTGAGCTTAAAGTAGACTAGGTGGCTGTTGTTCACATCCTTCCACATGTAACCTGGGAACCCGCTTGTCGCAGTTTTGCCGACTGTGAAATCTTCTGGGTCCCAGGAGGAGAGTCGGGGGTCGCTGGGGTGCATGTACGTTGGCTAGGATTGTCAGTTGAATGTATTGTCAAGCATAGGAATGGGCGGGGGGGTGACCTTGTAGGGTTTCGATTCAAAGTTAAGGAATCCGTCTGGTGTTCCATCCCAATCACCTATTTATTTTGTTGTCAGTCACTCGACATTTCGGTGCATTGAGTCAACATAGAAGTACCAATTCTCCAAATTCCTGTAACGTCTGAAGGATCGGAATTCGGCGTAATGGTGTCCAATTTAGTAGCAGACCCGGCATTAACCGTGATGCTGGTGGTATAAACTTCATATTCTCCCTTGTACACGGTGAGCGTGTAAGTTCCGGGAACGACCCTCTTAATAGTGTAAGCACCACCATCACTCGCCGCAGCCCCCCAATACTGATAATCCGTGTTGGATAGCGCAACGGTGTAGCTATACCCACTCTTAATATTCGCAATACCCCCACCGGAAACAGAGCCACGTGCAGAGTCCGCAACCCATCCCTTTATCTCGAGTGTGTCAAACCAGGACCAGTCCGCATTCCGCGCAAATAACGCAGTGTTTGGTGCATCACCATCAGTGAAAGAGAGAAGATAGGGACCTTGCAAGCCCCACCTCTGAGGATCAGTGTGGCCCATGCTGTAGAAGAGAATCTCGTAGAGGTCCTCGCCGCTGCCGGAGGATCTCCGGACGAGAGAGCGGAAGAATGGCCCGCCAGAGGCTTTCTCATGGTTGGAGCGGATAAGCCAGATGCCAGCACTGCCGGTGGTTTTTCCAACATAGTCAAAGTCCATTACTCTTCACGAGAGTCACGTTAGTGGATTCCAGGAAGGAGGGAGGATAGAGGGGAAGGACACGCACCTTCCATAGTTGCTGCCTTGGTAGTGCTTGCTCTTGGTATACCCTTGTGAGTTCCGAACGACATCTGACGCTTCAATAACAGTGCTGCCGTCATCGTAATAGTCGGACATGGAAGAATCGTGAGGCAAGATGTTTGGCTTCAGGCGAAGGATGAATCGTGAAGCTGGTACCGAGGCATCACCCTTATTGGTGAGAAGGTAGATATTGTTCTGGCCATATCTGGCTACTATGTAGTGAACCAAGGTGCCGTATGTTACTGTGACTTTAATAAGGAATGTTGGGTTTTGGTAAGATGTTATGCTAACAGTACTTTTCCCAAGACCGGACTCAATGTGGCTAGAAACTCAATTAGAGACATCACGGTAGTTTAGAGGGTTGAGCTAACGAGTTCTTGCCGGAGTAACCTTGGTATTCGGTCCCTCCGTATACGATCGAGTTAATATCTCCATTGGTTTTGGAAACCTTGAAGACGAGCTTTGATCCGACATCTTATCGAGCCATTAGCTGGGTAACATAGGGGAGAAGGGATTCTGTAAGAACAAACCAATCACATAATTCGACCCGTCGTCAGTATATCCCCAAGCAGCAAATACGAGTAACGGCCTCAGCGCCAACGCAAATAGCAGTGACAGTAGATACATATCAATTCCCGAGTTCCTAAAAACCACTGAGGGATCATCGCAAGTTTATAAACCCATAAGCATCCTTCAAGTTCCAAGAAGAAAAGAATCCCTGCTGAATAAAATACAGAGCACTAGTACTATGCTATCTCCGTCAAGTCCCAATGATGTACTTGTCCCAGGCAAGAAGTACCCGCAATCATAACGGGAAGGGCCGAAGAAAGGGTTAATGAGCTTAGATAGCCTATAGAACCCGATATGGAAAAAGTGTTTAAAAAAAAAAAAAAAGGAAAAAAAAAAGTACTCGCAAACATCGGGAAGGGCAGGGTGAGCCTGTAGGACCGAAGAAAGGGTTAATGTGCTTAGATAGCCGATAGAACCCGAAATGGATGAAAAAGTACCCGCAAACAGGGGGGCTCATTTTGTATAAGCGCTCAGAAGCGCACAGATATTTTGCCATACTCGAGTGCATTTCTTTAATCCCTGTTTGTGGGTACTTTTTTTTATTTTTATATAAACACTTTTTCCATTTCGGGCTCCATAGGCTATCTAAGCTCATTAACCCTTCCTCCGGTCCTACAAGTACAGGCTCTCCCTACCCTTCCCGGAATTTGCGGGTACTTCTTCCCTGGGACAAGTAGTCTCGAAACCTAGCCTCTTGTAAATCTGCGAACAAGAGCTTGGCCCCTCGGCAATTTGCATGTGCTCTATTGCCCCATGAGGGCCCGTGCAGGAACTGGGAGAGGGGGGGTGTAGTCCTCTGATTGATTAGGAAGACCTGAACAGAAGATCTGATTGATCAAAAAGTCGAGTGAATTTGGATGAGCAAAAAGAGTGGTGATATTATCATATGGTATTGATCGCCTAGAAGATTTGGCTCTTTGCTTTGAGGCGCGGCCGAAATCTAGCACGATATGGAAATTGGGGGGTTTGTTAAGACGGCCATAAATCCGGACTCTACTATACTCGTACTTACTTTGTAGCAAGCTTCTTGTACAAGTACTACAATAAGCTTAGAGCACTGAAATTTTACTAAGCATGGTACGGGACTTGGTTGAAAATTGTGCTCTTAAGATCAGTACAGACTGCGCCAATGCCCGGCAAACTAAAGTGTACTGTACTCGAGTACTTGTACTTGCACAAGTAACAGGCAAGAAGTATCAGGACACAGGGGGCCTACTTGTACCTGGTATTAGTTGGCTCCATTATTGGGCTAAATCCGGGTTCGTCACCCGGTGTTTACCCCTGGTCACTCGTCACTGTTTGGGCTTCAATTTTCTGATACGGTACTCTTTGCCCATTACCAACAGGCAAGGGCCTGTTGCATATACAGTACTGTACAGTACGACTGCCCTATTTAGGGAGTGCCCTCAAGTCTGTGCAAAGTTGAGCCACATAGCACTAGCGCACATTTGGAAAGGTTGGTTTCAATAAATTCAATTATGATATCAGGTTGGTGTCGTTGGTCTGGTGATAAGGAGAGTTCAAGACGAGTAACTCAAGAAAACCCCCCCGTTCTACCGAGCACCCCAAGACTCTTGTTCCTAGATTTACAAGCGCTCCGAAGCTACCAATAATGGTGAGTTGATCTTTTTCCAAACTTCCGCTTTCTTAAGTACTGCAATCCCTATCTCTCAATGTCAGTTATGGTGATAGGGCCTTAGAACCCGCACACATGACACCCAACATCGACGGAGATTTCAACTTGCGATAACACCTACAAATAGCATTTTTAAAGTTCCTCCTGTAAAGCCTTCCCAACTGTTTATTTGAATAGAGTGATTCCCCCCTCAGTCTCCTGGCTGGGGTTGTTGAGGCTTTCAAAGTTTGTACTAGTCCGGAAAGGAGAACAGAAAGACTTGAAGAGCACAACATGCCGAATTATCAGTCATGAAACTCCCTCACTAGGTATAGCCAAGTCCCCAACCATGACAAGGTTAGCTTTCCCGACTGGGCAGGTTCTAAGGCGTCCAGACCATACAAACTTCCCCGGCGTTATTCCCGCGCTCTAATACTGGTACTGATGCTCTTCAAGTATCATGGGCACCCTCTATTTCAGCCAGCCCTTTAATCTCTGAATCCAGACACGAAAACTCTTGGGGGAAGCATTTGGTGACACGGTATTATCAATTTATTAACGTGACACCACCAAACATGGGCATACGGCCACACGATACAAGACTAGCCCACTGGCGTGTTGAGTCTCACTCACCGGTAGCCGCAATTCCTGACTGACCAAACCAAACCTATCGTGGGCTGGCGGACTAAATTCCCCCAAAAACCTTCCGCTGACAGCCTGATAATGTGATCTCAGGTAGTATAGGTGATGAGGACTTTGCGCGAGGGGAGTTATAGTAGGCTTATTCCTAGGAACATGTGTTCGAGTATAAACAAAGTTGAATACGGTAAGCAGTACGGACCGCTAATCTGCTACGGTACTTGGGAGTCTGGGCGAGTATCTCGGACGTGCCGGACTACGGACAGGGTTGGGTCATGTAGTCTGGACACGTAGGTCCGGGTGGCGCCGCGAGGTTCGAGGTTTGAAGGATATATCGTATAATGGAGGGTTTGCGCCGGGGAACCTAGGTGGCAGTTAGGAGAAGAGCAACCTAGGTGGTGGAAGGTTGGACTTGGACAGTTTGACAGAGGAGGAGTGGAGAAACCAATTCCGGTATGTAAAGCAAAGAGTTACTTTGTATATAGTAAGTGTAAGAAGAAAAAAATAAAGTGGAAGACAAAAGCTGTACTTAATAGTAAAAGATTTACAAAAAGCGAAGTTGTAGACCTCGTAGAAGTTCTTCAACTCACGAATCCAATTCGAGCTGACAATAGAATCACCGAAGATAATCGTACAGCTCTCTGTATGCTGTGAGCACATTTGGCATATCCAAATCGTTTATGCGACCTTGCCCTGAAGTTCGGTTGGCTTGTTGAACAAGTATCCCCTATCAGTACAGCAACTCAAACTATCATCCATGATAAATGGTAGCAGTTACCCTGCTGGGATGCAGCCAGGTTAACCCCTGATAGATTGGCAAAATATGTGCATACCATAGAGCAGAAGGGGGCACCGATAGGAACAGTTTGAAGCTTTATCGATGGAACTATCCGCAGAATTGCTCGCCCTACCTAACATCAGCATACTTGCCATAATAGTTGGAAGCAGAAACACTGCCTTAAATACCATGGCATCGTGACTCCCGATGGGGTGATCAGCTATTTGTTTGGTTCAGTTGATGGGCTGCGAAATGATGCTTTTTTGTGGCAGGAGTCAAACCTACCCAATATTTTAGAGCGGAACGCCCATAGCCCAGACAGAACCCCCTTCCATGTATATGGGAATCCTGCATACAACATTAATAGGTTTATTTTATCGCCATATCAAGGATCCAGGCTTACTAAAGATCAAAAGCAATGGAACCGGTCTATGTACCGACTCAGGGTTGTTGCTGAGTAGGCCTTCAAAGATATTGTAAACACTTTTGGCTTCATAGACTTTGTAAAAAATCAAAAACATTTGTTGCAACCTGGAGGAGTACAATTTAGAGTTGCTGTTCTCTTTCATAATGCTCATGTATGTTTACACAAACCCCAAGTTACTCAATATTTTAACATTGAAAATGTAAATACTCATGCGAAGGTTGTGGCTCACCAGCCACAACCCCAGTTTGCTCGCATGCTCGCAACCTTGGGCACTCCAGAGGAGTGCCCGACAGCTCAACAATAATTTACAGCTCAACAATAAATTGCCTATAATTTTGTACTCTATGGTAAATTCAAGGAAATTAGCTATCTGATTGGTACTTTATGTATGTATTATTAAACCCAATGCTAAATTACTTTCAACAATCATTAACCTAACCTAAATCTTACTCTAATCAACATTGCCTATTGAGTATACCTGATTGAATGTTTCTATCATACCATTGTCAAACTTAGAATGATACAAAATCCAGCTATTGTAACTTGAATGATAAACTATACCCTTTGTTCCTTGTAGTATAAGAACTATAATCAAATTTATTATAAATTGTGTATTTTTCTGACAATTTACAATACTCTAACAGAGATCTATCGAAATCATACTCCTATCCCAATCCTGTTGTGGAAAATGCCCCTACCAAATACATCAAAAAGGAAAGAACCTTATAATGCAGTCGAAAGTCGAATCTAAGATGCAATTGCAGTTTTAACTAATCGTCAGGAAGAAATTCCAAACATCTCAGCCACTGCTCGCGAATTCAACCTTCCTCCTCAGCGCCTACGTGCTCGCTGGAATGGCAGACTATCTAAAGCAACTAGAACTGCAGCTAATCGCAGGCTTGAAGAGGTACAAGAAATGACCCTATGACAATATCCAGATCGCTTGAAAAATATCAGAACCTCGGCACGGTTACAAATGGTTACAAGGTGTGGAAATTCGATTTATTATCGTACCCATAGTTGCTTCCCTGGTCCTGCACCTACTGGCAGTGAGCATTGTGCTCGTAGGTTCCTTCAAAGCCATCCCGAATACCATATTAGAAAGCAAAAGACAATCGATAGAGATCGGAAAAATGAGCATCATCCCGAGTGCTTTGCTTATTGGTTAAAACGATATCATCAAGTCTGTGACGAATATCAGATTCTGCCATCTGATCAGTACACCTTTGACGAGACTGGCTTTCGTGTGGGAATTGAGTGTGAACAGTGGATCGTTATAAGAGATGCCAACCTTCAGGCTTATCTTGGTACATCTACTAGCCGGAAACTGACAACCGTCTGTGAGACAATCAGTGCTGATGGAAATGTCCTACCACCGATGATAATGGTTACTGGGATTACCCACCAGGAGTAATGGTATACGGAAACAAATATACTAGATAATTACTATATTGCTGTATCTGATACAAGATACTCGAATGTCCATTTGACAATGGAATGGGTTGCACATTTCCAAAGGTTTTCCGCCATACGACAAACATGTACCTATCGACTCCTGCTTCTGGATGGATATGGGTCACATTGTACAAGAGATTTTATTGAGCACAGTGACAAATATCTGATAATTCCATTCTGCCTACCTCCACATACCAGTCATATATTGCAGCCATTGGACGTGGTAGTATTTCAACCGTATAAGCAATACCATACGGAAGCCATTGAAGCACAACCTGAAAAGGATGTTCATAATTCGATAAAGTAGAGTTCATAACTGCAATTGACTCAATTCAGCAACAAACCTTTAAGGAGTTCACTATTCGATCAGCCTTTCACGCTACTGGTCTTGTTCCTTACAATGCGCATATTGTACTAGACAAGTTGCGTGAAGTTGAAGAGGCACAAACTCCACCATCCACCCCATCTTCTTCCTCTCCTTGTCTGCCTTCGACACCTCTTACTGTTCGCACTTTCAAGGACCAGGGAATTGAACTAGAGCAATCTGCATTTGATATGTCGCCTACATTTCAGCAAAAGTTAAGAACCCTTTTGAAGGGTAGTATGATTCAAGCTCAGTCGGGAGAGCAGGCTGTTGAAGATTTGGCAAATACCAAGGCAGAAGAGAACAGATATGCAGCAAGAAAGAAGTCGCACCGTATGGTCCAAAAAGGTGAAATACTCTATGCCTCTGAGGCACGTGCAATGGTTGAACAGAAGGAGGTTGTGGAGCTGCAGAAAGCAGACGCAGCATTGTGTCGTGCACAATGTGCAAGGGAAAAGGCAGCAAGTGCAGAACAAAAGCCAATTCTGGATAAAGCAAAAGTTTATTTAAAGAAGATTGTGAAATTGAGGAGGCAGCGCAAGAGAGTAATAAAGGCTTTATGTATTGAGATAAGAAGAGCAGGGAGGAAAAGACGTAGTACCAAGTAGTCTCGAATTATTTTATTATTGAATAAAAAAGCCTTTTTTATAATTTATTGTTGAGCTGTAAATTATTGTTGAGCTGTCAGGCACTCCTCTGGAGTGCCCAAGGTTGCCAGCATGCGAGCAAACTGGGGTTGTGGCTGGTGAGCCACAACCTTGTCACGAGTATTACTGAAGGGTTGATGGACAATGAGCTTTTGGAACCACCATTATTGTCTGAGTATTTTCATAACTAAATCCTGAATTTTACTTTTACATTAAACTTGCTTCCAAAGAGTATTTTTATTTTTTGCTTTAATATATATATTGATAAACAGCTTACACAAAGAGAAAAAAGAAGTAAAAATAGTTTTCCAATTTTATATACATAGTGTTTAACTATATACAATTTGATTCAATTTAGATTTCACCATTACGGCACAATGCTTTCAAAATCAGTACTAGTTCATCCTTTCTTGCTTCTCGTTCAAGATAGGTGTTGTGGGCTCTCCTTTTACTCTGTTCACGAATTTCGTTAGTAAGTCCCAAAATTCCGCACATAAGATCCTCATGCTTTTGATCGTGCTTTGCTTCCAACTCTTTTATTTCCTCTTTATCTTCCCTCATCCCAGCTGTAAACACCTCCAATACCTTTTCTACCACTTTCATCGCTGCATTTTTTGGATTTTTAGTTGGTGGTGCTGTACCACCACCAACTGTACCTTCAATACTATCCTTCCCTTCAACTCGCCTCCTCACTAACCCTCTCATTTAGTCTTCCCTCACCCGGTGGCCATCCCTCTCTAGCTGTTGTACCTTTTCCTGTGCTAACCTTCGAGTGGTAGGATCAAGACTACTTTGATCCCAGCAAGCTGTGAGCTCAACCATATTGAGCTCAAACTCCCCAAAGTCTTCGTTGATTCTGCTCTTTTGCAGTGAGCGAAACACCCCTTTCTGTCATAATAGATTGTAAGTATTTTAAATTTACCCTATTATTGTAGGCTAGTTTCACTAACCTTATATATCTCAACATGTTTCTTGACTTGTTGGCGGTAAGACTCTTGACTTTAAAGAATAGGCTGGGGCTCTAATCTTGGTAGCACATCGGTCACGTCCGCCCATTTTGTGGCTGTCCATCCGCATCCACAATTGAGTGGATCAGTTGCAAGGACTTGCCGGACCAGAGCACGATCCATCTAGTCTATCCACTTTGCCTCCTTCCTCCCCCACTTCTTCTAGCTCTATGCCCCACAATCTTGCTCAGCTCCCCTATATTTCTACTCGTATCAACTGGCTATTCAACTTCCAATATACGGTGTACAATCGGGGCCCTTCCTTCCATGGCTGGTGTTGGGATATGGGCTTGTAGAAAATTCTTTCTATTGGCAACTGCTCAGATGGGATTACACTTTTCTGTTGTTCTGTCCTTTTACGCCTTTCCTCAAACTGCTTCTTTATTTTGCTATTTTTAGTGAGTTACCCTACAGAATTCTCCAGGTGCTTAAAGCTATGTTTTGGATCTTGACCAGGTGCCCGTTGTCACCTAGGTTTCCAAGACTTTCAAGGTAACATATATTAACAGATTTAACAGGCACCTGGGTCTCCATGCGCAAACCCTGTAATACTATGGATGAGTGTATAACCTGGAATTGGGGAAAGGCTTTAAAGTGTTGGCCTACGATACCGGTATGTGCTGCAGCCGACTGGCGTTGTGATGCCATTGAGGATGTGTTTAATCTCCCATGCCCCAGTGTGGCTTGAGTGCAAGTGCTTGAATTGTACTTGTATTAAATTTACCGTGATTCCAAATTTCAAAGCTCCGTAGGAGTTAGAATAATTGAAGCTCGCACTCCAGCAAGACGTTGGAGTTGCCTCATCTCATATTTGTTTGGGACAATTAGTACCCGGAAACAGGGGTTATGGGAGTACCGGTTCATACAAGCATATCCTTGTACTGTAAGAACTTGAATATTCGGAGCATGTCCTAGGACGTTTAATCAAATTTATTCTTGATATAAATGGAGACACCACCAAAGATGGTATATGGCCACCGATGGCATTTCATGGAAAATCCTTAGAGAGCAAGCCAAACCCTCACTCCATCTCAAGCCATCCCACTATGACTCTAGAATGCCACCAACTGTAGGATCCATATTGAGAATGCACTGTCGCCATCAACATACCCCAGGGACCTATAGACGGTATGAAGCACTCTGGCCGGCAAATGCACCCCCAGGGATTAGTCCCCTAACTCAAACTGGGGATCCTAGCTAGACAAAAGAGCAACTACAAAAAATTACACAGAATCAGAATATGATGCAATTCAAAAAACTACAAGGGGATAAAAGGAGAGTCCAACGTATCCCACCTAAACTGATCCACCCCACCCATCGTCCTCCGTGCCATGGCTAGCTGACATCTAGCCCCAGAGTCTGCTGAGGTCTTATACTTGATCCCTCCAGTAAGTGAAGCCCGCTTCCGACCACCGGCCGCGTCGAAATGACCATCACCAGGCCACCAATGATGACAGCCCGCACACCATATATCAACCGGGCTAGCACTAACTGAATGTGGGGACAACTCCATCCTAGCCCTATCCGCTCTGTGTACTTTACCTAACTCAGTTACCACAGACCCAGATGCGACAACCACATCATGAACGAGGACATCCTCCTTGTTCGAACCACACGCCATCACCACCTCTTCCGGGGGAGGCACCAACACCACCAGCATAGGTGAGGGTGCAGCCCAAACAATGGTAACCAGTGACTGAGAGGATACGAATTAACTAGGCCTAGGGGCCAAAGTGACTGGAGGCGATACAACCTACACATTCTCCCAACCAGCAAGAGGCACGGCCACACAGCATGAAAGGTCTGCCACCCCCTCAGGAGGAGGTGGCACAAGGCAATCATTCCCAAAAAATGTAGACTGTGGCTAGGAACACATCCCTGCACTCAAAATAGCTATCTCCCTCTCGCGCAAATACAAATGATAAGAGAGAACCAAAACATGGTGCTATAGTCTTGAAACTTCAGCTTCCAGGTCGAAAACGCGTTCAACCGACCAGGACAGAACCACCCCTGTCTTATCGATAGAGTGGGCAGAAAAGGTCTCACCTCCTTTGGCCATGGCACAACCAAAAGGGGAAGACTGACTGAAGAAGAGGGTGGAGAAAGGTTAATGGAGGAGATAAACAACCTCCAAGAAAGGAAACTGAAGAAAAGGGAGATCCTTGAACTCAAAGACTTAAATCTATCGCGAGATAGACTTCAAGGAAGCTGACTGGCCAAATCTCAAAATGCGACATATCACAAAATGAAGCGAAGTGGTTGTAAGGACGTTCGAGTTGCCTTTCCTAGTAAGGCCACATGTTTTTGTCTTTTTTATTTGTCTCAAACAGTAGGTATTTGGTTGTTTTGGTTCCCTTTTCCAGGAAAGGAAATTGTTGACCACCTGGCACATGATCCGATAATTGAAGTTCTTACAGTATATGGGTGTGGAGGTCGAGACGGTAAATTTTCAATCATATTTAGTACCCAGGGAGAGAGCAGAAAGTGCGAAAGCTTTTTACTAGTTTTGTTACAAACCTATCCTTAGTCTGCCAAACAAGGCACACTATCTTCTTTAACAGCAACAGGTAACGATACGTACCGCTCGTCTTACCACTCTTCAGGTCTCGTAGCCTTATGTCGCCTAGGGAACGTTGAGTCCTTTCACTCCTAGCCCGTGCGACTGCTCCTTAGCGATACGTTCTCGGAATAACCTTTCGGTCGGTGATGTAAACGGATGGTTGTAATAAGAGTAGAGTATAGATTGAACTAATAGATAAAATATAACATAGGGAGTAACTTAGGTGGTTGCGTGAAGAGCTAGCTATCTGTGTCCGTGACCCTCCTTATATAGGTGCTCTTCCCACAACCCTAACCCTGCTGACTTTACTATGAGTCACCTCCTTACTATAACTGCCGTGTGGGTCATAGTATAACAAACATCCTATGACTCACCATTCGAGTCATAGTAAACAATCCCCATAGCATCGAATTTCCATAAAAGGTCATGTGCGCTAATCACGTCACATGCGTGAAACCCCTGACTCATACTTGTAGTCAGGTGCGAAAGTCATAACATCATATCACCTCACAATTGTGAGTCATGAAACCATAAACGTAAATCAAATCAAACATCATAATCATAAATGATCTCACAAATCGTAAGTCATGTGAAATATTCCATATTGCTAAGTCACGCTTTGTGACAATAGCCCCTCTCTCCCCTCAGCTTGAGTCCCATCAAGCTATTCACCAAGTTTCATTACTTGGTTCCCAAATCTTCTCGCATCGCGATGGAACTTCTGTAAAATCTGGTCCGTTGAGCGTAACTGCTTCTAAACCATCTCCAATGTCAGGTCTGCCACCTCGATAGTTCGTTTTTGGTGCACAATGGTGGCTTGTTGCGCTTCGAGGGTCTCCTCCTGGAGTCTTATCGTTCATTGGGCCTCATCCAGTTGGATTTCTAAACCCGAAATTTTTCTTTGGAAGCATTCGATATCTGCCTGCGTGTGTTGGCTTACGGTATCGTTGTTTCGGGTTTCCTCGCCCTTCTCCAACCGTCCCCTCCTGGCTTCCGTGCGCTGAGCATCCTTCCTGCTTAGTTCTTTTCTTTTACCCCACGCCTTGGGGTAGTATCCTGCCCGGATCTTCGCATCCCGGTGGGCTCGACAATTAATTCGGTAGCATTCCTCCCATCTCGTTTCTGCATCTAGTTGTTTA
This sequence comes from Tuber calosporum, assembly GCA_003316355.1. Lineage (NCBI taxonomy): Eukaryota > Fungi > Ascomycota > Pezizomycetes > Pezizales > Tuberaceae > Tuber > Tuber calosporum. Next base: position 22,659 of record QFET01002499.1, read on the forward strand.
GGCCAGTAACTGGTCCCTTCCTTGTCGTCTCTATGGACGTTGCAATGCTCGTCATAGCATGCCGTCCAGCTCATCGCGTTGTGTTCTGATGCCCTTTGCTGGTCCTCTACCGTCGCATAGCCTGAGCTAGTTGGAGTGACTTCTCGCATTGGCTCTCCCCAACTGTCGTTCGTTGTTTCTTGTTTGATATCTTCCCAGCCTTGGTTTATCTGGGTATAGTTCGTGGAAGTGTTTGCTTGCATTTTCTGCGTGTTCGAAGTTTTCCGCTGGGTACCAAACTTTATCGTGATTAGGTGAATATCCTGTCCTCTTTGCTCGATATTGGAGTTTTCCGTAATGTAGTCGTGAATCGACTATTTCTTCAAGTTCGTATTCTGTTTCGCCTTCGATTTCGATTGGTGGAGGTGGTGACTGGATCTGTGATGGGAATCTTTGGTCTTGGTAGGGTTCGAGAAGTGAATAGTGGATGGTGTTGTGTATTCTCATCGATGGGGGAAAGTCCAGATTATATGCACTGTTCCCCACTCTTGCCAAGATCTGGAAGGGCCCCATCTTTCTGTAATCGAGTTTCTTGCATGGCCTTGTGGTCATTACATTCCTTGGTAGGAACCATACCATATCTCCTGATTTTAAATTTGGATCGGGTTTTCTGTGTTGATCGTGATTTTCTTTCTGTCGAAGTTGTGCCGCCACCATTTCCTCGCGTATGGTATCGTGCCATTGGTTCATTTCGTTCGCCGGAATCTTCCGATCCGGTAGCAGATGACCACTAGTGTCATGTTTCGAGTGTTGTCCGTAGTTTGCAAAGAAGGGTGTTGTCTTAATTGTTTCTTGTTGTCCGTTATTGTATGCAAACTCCGCAAAAGGTAATAGTTCGTTCCAATTATCCTGTTGATAATTGACGTATGCTCTCAGGTATTGTTCCAGGGTGGCATTGGTTCTCTCAGTCTGTCCATCTATTTGTGGATGGTACACTGTGCTCAGTTTTCTTTCGATTCCTAACCTCAGGGCAGTTTCCTTCCATAGGTCCGACGTGAACAGTGTCCCCCTATCGGTGATGATATCTTGCGGTAGTCTGTGTAACCGAAAGATTTCTTTTGCAAAGGTTTGCGCGAATTGTTTTGTTGTCATATCTTTCCTGCATGCAATAAAATGACTCATTTTTGTCAGTCTGTCGATGACTACCAAGATAGCGTCATAGCCGTCCGATTCTGGTAAATCTTGGTTAAAATCCATTGAAATTGACTTCCATGGCTTATGGGGTGCTTCTTTTGATTGTAGTTGACCATACGGAGCATGTGGGGATGATTTCCTTCTTTGACAAAAGTCGCAGTTCTTGACATATTTCTTGATCGTTTCCCGCATTCCGGGCCAGTAGTAACTGACTGATGAGTTCCGTGGTCTTTGCTGTCCCTCCATGTCCTGCTTGTAGGATGTAGTGATTCTTACGGATAAGTTCTGTCCTTATCTTCTCTTCTTCTGGTACCCAAATCTTGTTCTGGTACAATAGGCAGTCATCCTTCCATTGGCATAGCCCCAAGGCTACATCCCTCATTTCTTTTGTTCCTTGTTCGAGTGCTTTCCTTATCTCCTGTATGTGTGGGTCCTTCCCACTCTGTTCCTTAAGAGTTCTCATCTCTTCTCCGGGAAAGCAAACCGTATCCATTTCCTGTATCCTTATCTCCTCAAAGTATTTTTCTTGTGGTAATAGGATCCTTTGTTTCTGTTTGATCCTGTCATCATCTTCTTCTGGTGCATCTTGACTTCTTCTTATCAAAGCGTCCAGCTTGCCGCTTTCCTTTCCTGGCCGATATTCGATTCGTACATTGTATTTGCTTAACTTCTCGCTCCACCGGATCTGTCGTGCATTGAGATCTTTTGTTGTCGTGAACGGGACCAGATTCTTATGGTCAGTGAGGATCCTTGTCTTGTGATGGCTTCCCAACACATATCTTCTCCATTCCTTGAGTGCCTGTACTATGCCCAAGAGTTCTTTGTCGTGAATATTGTAGTTGCATTCCGCATTCGTCATTGTCTTTGATCGGAATGCCACGGGTCGCCATTTTTCATCTTCGCACTGTTGCGATAAAATTCCTGAACAGACATACTTCGATGCATCTGTTTCAATCATGATCGGTCTTTCCGGATTGTAATGGGTGAGTACGGGTGCGGTCGTTATTTTTTGTCTCATCGTATCGAACGCCTTGCTTTCTGCTGTACCCCACTTCCATTTTGCATTTTTCTTCGTCATATTGTATAGAGGTTTTGCAGTCCTGCTAAACCCCTCGATGAATCTTCGGTAAAAGTTGCAGAATCCCATAAATCTTTGGATATCGGTCTTGTTTTTCGGAATCGCCCATTCATATATGGCTGCCGTCTTGATAGGATCCATCCGGACTCCTTCTTGGTCGATAATAAATTTTAAGTATTCCACTTCCGTCTTGTGGAATTCACACTTAGTTGGCTTGATTCTCATTCCGAACTTTCGAATCGCTTCCAGGATCCTTCCCACGTCTTTCTGGTATTGTTTCATTGTTTCTGAGTACACCAACACGTCGTCCAAATAGACTATGCAGCATATGTCCAAGAATCGATGTAACGTCTGATTGATCCATCTCTGGAAGGTTGCCGGTGCGTTGGTCAGTCCGAATGGCATTACCAAGTATTCGTAAGTTCCGTATCGTGTCGCGAATGTAGTTTTCCACTCATCTACTTTCTTGATTCGCACATTATGGTCTGCATCCTTAATATCAAGCTTCGTATAGTATCGGCCACTGTTTAGCCTGTCCAAAGCTTCGCCGATGAGTTGTAGTGGGTACCGCACTTTTTTCGTGACTTCATTAAGTCCTCTGTAATCCACGCAGAGTCGTAATTTTCCGTCCTTCTTCTTGACGAAAAGGATGGGTCCTCCTGTTTCCGCGAAGGAGTCACGTATCCATCCCCTATCCAAATTCTGTTTCAAATAGCTTCTCAATTCTTCCAGTTCCGCCGCTCCTAGTGGATATAACCTTTTTGCAGGGATTGTCTTTCCTTTTTCTAGCTTAATCTCGTAGTCCACTCCTTTTTTGTAAGGCGGTAACGTGGTTTTTTCTTTCTCTTCGAAAAAATCCTGGTATTGGTGATATACCTCTGGTATCATCTGTTCCAAGGGTACTTTCCCTTGGTACTTTTTGGCCTTAATAGCCAGCTCGGTACTGACATTAATTGCCTTCAAATCGCATTGGCCGTCCTGCTGGTTCCACTTTAGAATGCCTGTGATCACTCCTCTTCTGTAGAACTTCCCAAAGGCTTGGGCCGAGATCTCGCAGATCTCTATTCGTTTCCAGTCCATTTTTGTTCCTTCCCGGGTACCCTTTGATTCGTTTCTGTCCTGATCTCTTTGGTGGTCCGTACTTCCAAATCCTTAGTCTTCTCGTTCAGTCTTTGCAAGTACTTCGACTTCCTTGCATTCCCCGTCCAGGTATCTTTCACATATCAGTTGTGCTATCCTGTCACCGCAGTTGACTGTGTAGTCTTCGTCCCCGAGGTTCACCATTACTACCTTCAGTTCACCTGTATAATCCGCATCTATTACACCCGCGTTGGTTGTGAGCCTGTTCTTGACTGCTAACCCGCTTTGTGGTGCAATGCGCACATAGGTGCCCAGTGGTAATCCGATGACTATTCCGGTTTGGATGACTTCTTGCCCTTTGGCTCATATCGTTACTCTTGCGCTAGCGTACAGGTCGTGTCCTGCAGCCCTCAGTGAGCCTCTCGTAGGCATCGTTGCCTCGTTAGTCAATCTTTTGACTAGGATCTGTTTATCCATTTTTGCCTGAACCGTTGAGAACTTCATATCTAAGATCTCCTCCTGGGCTTGTGCTTCTGGGACTGTAAAGACCCTCAGTGACTCTTTTAAACACCAGGTCCTGCATCCCTTACTATCAAACGTGATGGTCCCTTTTCCCCAATCAATTGCAGGGCTATGTTCTCTCAACTCATGGCATTCCAAGAACTGCTTCATGGTTTTGTAAATTTGCCACTTGGAAGGTAATCATTTCCCTATGGATACCAATGTCCATAGGTACTGTCGTCGTATGAGTAACAGGACCCATCGTGCTGAGTTTGCCGTCCGCCAGGAAAATTTCTCGTTTTTGTTTGGCTTTCGCCATAGGCATGCCGTACTTTTCTCATACCTCCTTATCAATAAAGTCCTCAGTCGCTCCTGAGTCAATCATTCCGTTGATGCTAATAATCTTGTCTCTGCCATGTAGTCGCATTTTTACCATGACATGGTCGTTTTCGTGTTCCAGTGATTCCGTGTTGTTTAGTGCCGGGTAGAAGTTTCGTATCTCGATGGGTTTCTTTTTCCCCTTGTCCCTCAGACCATCGCTTACTGGGGACCGTGGTCTTATTCCTCTTCATTTTTTTCAATTTCGAGATCCATTTCGCAGATTGCTGTTCTTTGTTTCCATCGTGGGTTCTGAACCCTACTGACTGTCCTCGCCAGGTATTCTTTTTCGTCTTTTGGGTTGGTGCAGTTTCTCATCTTGTGTCCTGGCTTCGCACATTCCATACACAGATTGTTGTTTCTTCTCCTCCAGCATTCGGTCTTTGATATGTTAAGAGCTTGTCTTCGCCTAGTCGCATCTAGGTCTATTGGATCTCTACGTGACTCCTGTATTCGTTGGGTCTTGAAGGTGCCGTCGTAGTTTCTGGAGTTGTTGTATATTTTGGTCCTTGACCTTCCTTGCACGTGTTTGATAACGTCCAAGCGGTTTTCCTGCCTAATGGCCCATACCGACATTAATTCAGTCGTCGTGAAGTCTTGAGCCCTCATGTCCCAGGCGTTCTGAATTTCTTCGTGTAATCCTCTTAGGAAAGCTCTTCCCAAGCTTGCTTCGTCGTATTCTGCTTCAGTTACCAATAGTCGTAACTCGTTCCAGAAATCAGTCACATTCCGGCTCCCTTGCTTGATTTTCTCGATATTATTTCTTACCGGTTCCCTAGCATCCACGTCGCCGAATTGGATGCGTAGTGTGGCTTGAAATTCTGCCCAGTTGTTCCATGTGGCTGGGGTCGTTCCTTCCACATATGGAGTAATCTATTTGCCTGCTGATTCCCTCAGTAGGGATTTGGCGAAGTCCACTTTTAATCCGTCTTCATTTTCTCCCCATCCTAGTGCTGTGTAGTACATTGCAAGTTGGACTAGCCATGCTCGCAGTTTGGTACGGTCTCCTGTAAACGTAACAGGGGTTTTGATTTTTGATCTCCGAACCGTCTGTTCCGTTCGATTTTCCTGAACCGTTCTGATTAACTCCTGGAGTTGTTCTCTCGTGAGAGTTATCGTATCCGCTGGTCCTGCTACCCCCGACATTCTGTGTATTGGGGATGCTCCGGAGCTTACTGACCCTTATCTTGATCTTGCTTCCGGGGTGACCGGGCTTAGGGGTCTTGGGGATCCATCTTGCGATATCTCGCTTAAGGCTTGTCTAAGTTCTGCTTGTAGTCCTAAGAAGGTATGTGGATCGTTGAAGTCGGGTACTTCTGTATCTGTAGGTGAATCCGTTTTGTATTCGTTAAGTGTCGCAAAAGATGCAACCATATCTTACAAACCTATCCTTAGTCTGCCGGACAAGGCACACTATCTTCTTTAACAGCAACATGTAACGATACGTACCGCTCGTCTTACCACTCTTCAGGTCTCGTAGCCTTATGTGGCCTAGGGAACACAGAGTCCTTTCACTCCTAGCCCGTGCGACTGCTACTTAGCGATACGTTTTCGGAATCACCTTTCGGTCGGTGATGTAAACGGATGGTTGTAATAAGAGTAGAGTATAGATTGAACTAATAGATAAAATATAACATAGGGAGTAACTTAGGTGGTTGCGTGAAGAGCTAGCTATCTGTGTCCGTGACCCTCCTTATATAGGTGCTCTTCCCACAACCCTAACCTTGGTGACTTTACTATGAGTCACCTCCTTACTATGACTGCCGTGTGAGTCATAGTATAACAAACATCCTATGACTCACCATTCGAGTCATAGAATACAATCCCCATAGCATCGAATTTCCATAAAAGGTCATGTGCGCTAATCGCGTCACATGCGTGAAACCCCTGACTCATACTTGTAGTCAGGTGCGAAAGTCATAACATCATATGACCTCACAATTGTGAGTTATGAAACCATAAACGTAAATCAAATCAAACATCATAAACATAAATGATCTCACAAATCGTGAGTCATGTTTAATATTCCATATTGCTAAGTCACGATTTGTGACAAGTTTGTGCAGTCATCAATAAAAACAAATTCTATCTTGGAGACAAGACTTTCGCCTGCTGACAGGTAACGTTCGTGTCAGGACGGAATCGTTTGGCTTTCTTTGTTTTATGCTTCCACCTCTTCTGGGAGCGGGCCTTTTGAATCCCATATATCTCTTGTGTTCTACCGTTATTGGTTCATACTTGCTGTCCCAGCCGCTCTGTCGCTAACATATTTCGTCGTAACAGACCCTGAACTTGCTCTTCGCATCTCCTTGCAATTCGGAGTCCCAGAGATCTGATCACCCTCCTTCCCAGACAAATCCTCCCACATTCTTTACCCACACGAACCAAATTTGTCCATTGGCATCCATGATTTGCAAGATTTTTGAACGTTAATTAGAGGCAATCGTGTGGGATCTGCTCCTCGTCCAGCGCCCTTTTCCGACCCCAGCAGTCCTTATCAGCTGAAGTTGTTTATTCAACAGTCTTTCTTAATTCTCTCTGTATTCATCAAAGGCAACAAAATGGAACAAATTTAGCTGAAGTTTACACCGAAGATCAGAATAAAGGTGATGGGCGATTCGAGGATCTACCTTACAAGTATTCAAAGGGAATACATACGAGATCTAGCACTACGGGATGTTACTAAACAAATCCAGGTTTCACCTGGATTTTGTCGATTTTGTAGCTTTTGGCCCCCCAGCGCATTGTCCTGTGACTGACTGATTTCGATTTACCCAACCAAGCTAGACCCATGAGTGTATTTATTTTATCTTTTGTTTGTGTATAAAATGTGTATGTAGAATAGTTCAATATATTTTGTTAAACATGTACTAATCAATTCGATTTTTTACTATCACTTATCTTTCCCTGACAGGGACTACATGAGGTTACCCAATGACTGTCCATATATCAACTATCCACAAATCTCGGTCAGTGGACTGCTTGCATACTTGTATATCTGCACTTGCAATGTGAAATCTTCCACCATTTATTGGATCAAGCAATTGAACCAATCCCAGCCAACTGACACCTCTGGCTTCCCTCCGGATATTTCTTATCTTATAATGTTCTAATAATCGTTCCACTGCCCTTCCACGCAGAACCCCACAATTCTCCTCTGTGCCAACCTGGATCCAAACCCAATCATTCCTGTTGCCAGCATGCCGCAAGGCCTTTGTGCCAGTACAGCGGTCCTGATTAATCTGAAATACATCTAGTTCTTAAAAGTCCACGACTGGAATCACAAGCTGGGCCAAGTACTCTACCGGATGTAATTCTAGTTCTGCGGACTGGGTGGGTAGCTGCCATTGATCATTTTTTCAACAGTCTGCTTGATATAGCGAACTATCTCCTCCATCATCTCAGAATTATTGAATCCGAGGATCCTGCAGGGTTCAAGAAGTGTCTTCATATCCTTTGTGCGGCCTCTTAGAACTTGCCGAGGTACGCTGCAGCTCAAGGAAGCCAACTGAACCGTTGTGAAGTTTCTTAAGCTAATCTCATCACCGGCCTTTGCACTGCTTCTAGTGTCTGCAATCTCATTCCTAATGCATTCTGGTGGCCATATTTGAACAATATCTGCCGTTGTATTGCTTCACTTTTGTTTGACCTCTGGTAGCGTTCTTTGTTTGGTTCTTTATGTGCCAGCTTGTAGATACTAGTGGAATTCATTGAAATAGACCCAAAACCTCTGACATGGGACTCAAAATGAGACAGTTAGTGCAGCTTGATGAAGGTTAAGTGGTTCTGCTACTGCATCTAATATGCCCGCTGATCTATACTTTGCGACCTTTCTTCAATCACAAGTCAACGTTTTTTGCAAGCGGAGATGCCACTAGCTTCCTTGACCTGCTGATCTTGCATCTGTTTCTTAAACTCTTGATCCTGACTGTTTATCCAGCCAGCGGTAGTCTTCGAGGTCTGGATCTCGAGAAATAAGTCTTTCGTGCGCTGAAATATCCTCATATACTATCCATGTAGGAGAGTGTCTCTTGTGTATGAATTCGATACTAGGTCATCAGACCAAAATCAATCAGTGAGCTAATACATTATAAGCCGCGTCTGAATGTGAGTTGCTACAAACTGTCAGGATTGTGAAGTGCAGATGCCAAGACTGCAGAAATATATCGGCCGAGGTTACACATCTCCTTTCCTTGCCCTTGTGTAACTTCACAGTATGCTTTTTTTGCTACTCTAAATTCAGGATATGTGGGTCGTGCCTTTCAAGCATCGTTGAATGCCTGCTGCCGTTTATACTTTTTCAGGAACCCTTCTACTCATTCTATCATATGCCTAAATAGACCAAGGTAGATGTTAGGCAAGATATCCAGCTTATGCAGGTGAGCAGGGTCAAGACAATAGAGTCTTGAGAATACATTGCGGCCCATTTTTACCCCTCTCCAGTGTAAGTATTCTGAGAAGTTGGCCCTTCCTATCTCCTAGTTCACTAATACTGTTCTATATGACGTGTACTCGCAGATCTGATATGTATACTGAGGGTTTTGGCCGAGCTCCTGGCTCGGGACCTCACACTTCAGGCATTACTTGGTACTTAATCCATGCAAGGTTACCTGATCAGTATGATCCAAGATCCAGGCCAACAAAATGTGAAAACAGCACAGTATTTTGCCATCCTAACAGTCCATGATTGTACCTTCTTAGACAACCTCCTGTAACGGCACAAAGATTAGTTCAAAGGCAGCCCTTAGAATATCCACTTTCGCTCGCTACTGGGCTTTGTCAATGCGGGCTGATTCACCTATAAACTTCTGCGGCACAGATAGCAATCCAAGAAGTAGGATCAAGATCTTGGTTGGGCTATTTCTAGTCTGCGAGAGGATATTGCCGATCATGAAATATACCGGCCAGGCTTTCTTATCACGCTAGAAATTATGGAGGTGGGTCTGGTGAGAAAAGCCGATAATCAGGACTAATGTTGATCCAGCTAGCAGGGTTTCCTGCAAGTGAATGGAATAGAATGAAAGCATAGAACACTAACTGTTTAGAACTTAGCTGGACCTATAATGTACCTGAGCTTCCCACCACCAATCTGCTGTATGCATCTCGGAATATAATCGATTCCCACTTGTATCCTATTTCCGAATATGTGTGTACACAATATCAGTTCTATTTGAGACATGGCGGATTAAGTAGCGGATGCAGTCTACGATGTTCCTGGAATAGAGAGTGGTTGTATGTTTTCCATCCTCCATAGTCGCTTCTGTCCAAGCTCGATAGTCACTAAATAGGACTTGTACTTCTAGTTGTTTTCGTAATGAAAACGCGGAGTGAAATGACCTGGCATTCTTCCCATTTAAGCCTTTTGTCAAGAAATCCTTGATCTGTGACTTTGCTACCTTGCTTTAGACAAACTACGAAACCAAATTGAAGTCTCTTTCGGACGAAAAAGGGCCCTATAGGTTAAATATGATGGCCTGACTTAGCTTGGCATATCCCATAATATCACCGATTATGCCTCCAGCGCTAGAGATAGTTTGCTGATTCTAAGGACTCCGGTAGGACAGCTGCTGGAAAATGCCCTCCCAGTCTGAATTGTGCTCTATATCGGCATCAGCAAAATAGATAGTTGAATGGGATTATGGGACCCCTTGACTGGGATTAGAATCAATGTCAGATTCCCTCAGATCGCCGATAGGTCGGCCCATGATTATGAAAGGCAGGTTGGTTACGAGTCATGCTTTCATCATAGATAAACACGGTCAGCCCGGGCATGGTCTGGTCAGCAGCTGTGCAGAGTGATATCATGATGTCAAAATGCATCGTCTGAAGATACTTTTTTGATGCAGCAGGCTGTAGATAGCTTCGCCGACAATAAGGACACTTTGTAGAGTTTGAGGTCATCGTGCTCTCAGGTAGTGTTTGAGTTTCATCTTTCAAGGTATCTCAGTAAGTCGGTTTACACATGAGGGGATGAAACTTGGACAAAGTACAGGCAAATACTGTCTTTCAAGTTTAAATTCAAATTTCCTCCTAGCCTGAAATACAAAGTAGTTCTTACACTTGTACTAATATAGTAGAATAGTTGACATGTCTCCTAATTCAAGTTGTCCATACAGCAACCTTTGCATTTCAAGATAATTATTACTGGCATCAATAAAGACAGAAAACAAAAATTTCTGAGTCCGGAATAGGATATGTGATATCCAGGTCAGTAAGAAAATTCAGCCTTAGTGAGTGTTTCTCATGGACCATTTTATGCCAACAGTGACTCGCGAATCATAACCGTTTCTTTACGCTAAAATCCAAACATCTGCTATATCTTACTGCTCGATAATCAAAACTTCCCAGTCCGAACTTAGCAAAAATTAAATTCTTATATGTAGTAGATTTCAAGTTTAAGAGTAGTTATCAACCTCCAAGCTCTCAGCGTAGTGTGGGTCTTTACGGATAGCATATCACAAATTTGTGGCCCAAAAATAGGTTTTGTATCTACATAACCCCTAAGTTTAACATTTTATTTCGAGTACTGTATAGAATTCAGCAAATTTACAGCTCGAAAGTAGATGTTGTGCCTACCAATTCTATTACTTTTCATAATAATATCTATTTGCATCAACAGACGGGATTGGGTAAATTTGCGGCTTAAGAGGAAGTTTTACCAATCCCGGGACTACTTTTTTTATGGTGCTCCGCTTAGCACCTGTCTTGGCAGATCTGGCCAGTCAAATTTGCAACTTGAAAGTTAATTTTGTACCTAACCAATCCCCTAGTTTAACATTTATTATTATAGTATTAAGCATGGCATCCATCTACAGAGGTGCAATACTCTTTAACTTGCGGCTAGAAAGTAAATATTGTTCCTACGAATCTCAGGGCTCAACATTTTATCTTCATGCTGTTCAGCATAGTGCCTGTCTTGCCGGATGTAATTAAGTAAACTTGCGGTTCAAAAGTAAATATTGTTTCCCACTAATCCCTGAGTTCAACATTAATTTTCCTAGTGTTCACCTATCTTAGAGGATGCAATACTGTAAATTTGCAGCTTGAGAGTTAATATTATTATGACCAATCCCTAAGTTGCAGCTTTCTTTGTTACTGTACCAAGCTTAGGATGTGTCTTTACGGGTGCGATACCTAAAATTTATATCTTAAATGTTGATTTTATACCAACCCAAACCCTAATGCGATACTCTATTTCATTATATTTAGGATATTTGCGTGGGTCTTAGCGGGTTGGATGCAGTAAATTTGCTGCTCAAAATCAATCTTTTTTATATACCTAGTATTCTCCAAATTCAACAGTTAAAAGCGTTGCTCAGGTCCTAGCAGATAGGATGCGTCGAAATTGTGGCATAAAAGCTTATTTTGTGTTTACCTAATCCTCCCCTGCAACTATCATATTTTTAAGGTCTCAATCTTTGCCCTGCAGTTTGTACAGTACAACCGTCTGTACAGGGTACAAGTTTCAACAGACTAAAAACATTCCCGTGAGGTCTATATTATCAAGAAGTCAATGTTTGCCAAGCAGTTTGTACAGTACAATGGCTTATATAATGTACAAGTTTCAACAGACTAACAATAGCCCGCGGGAGGTCTATATAAGCCCTAGCTTCCTACACTCTCTCCCCATCCCCGATCCTCACTGCTCTGACCACACGACCACACCTCCCATCAACCCACCCTTCCCTCACACCACATCCTCTTTCTGTCCACAAACTCTCTGAAAAGGCATTCACAACCTCTTACTTAAACTATTTATCCCCAGTACGATATACTCCCAACATAACCCATCCACTATATATAGTACTTTTATAAGTTTGACAGTTAATAATTGTCCACACAGCTACCTCTCGCCCCAATCCTATTTTTTGTATATTCCCCAAGCAATTCTGCCTCCCCCTCCAACTGCCCTTCTGTATTCAATGTTATTTTGTTCAAAACTAACTTAATCTTCTAGCTGGTTAATTTTGTCCAGAAATATTCCAACACCCCCCTCAACCCTCCTGACTCTCCCTAGAAACACGGTATCCTTCCAAATCAGCTCTTCTTCATCTCCTTTTTAATTTTTTCTTTGCATGTAACTTTATTTGTTAGGGGTTAAGTATATATTGCAGCAGACCGAGTCCGTCCGAATATAATTCAACCCCCCTCTTCAACCCTCCCAACCCTTGCAACAAATACAGTATGTTTCTAAAGCAGTTCTGCTTTATCTTCTTTTTAATTACCTTTTGCATCTGATTTTATTTTGTTTAAAGCTAACTTGATAATTGAGCAAACCAACTTTATCCAAATATAATTCAACCCCCTCCCTAAACCAAACCCTCCCTAGCCTCGTCATCATAACAGTAACCACAATGTCATGATCAAAGATCGGCCTCGTTTGTGCCAGAATGACAGGCCATAACAATGATAGGGATATTGTTGAGGGCAAGCATATCTGCCGCTTCCCAAACCTAGGCACTTTCATTTTGGAGTTTGTTACTTTCTGGAATGCGGTCAAACGGTGGATGGAGCATGAGAGGATACTGAGCGTCTGGAGCTCGAGTGCAGGGCAATGGGCAAGGCTCCAGGAATATGCGCTCAACGTTAAGCAAATTGCTAGCAATTATTGGGCTCAATACTTGGAGAGGGATACAGCGAATGGCACACATTTTACATAATTTCTGTATTACTTACCCCAGGATATTGCGAAAATACATTTGTATAGAGTCAGAGCAATGATCCAGGCCATTCCTCCTGCCAACCCTGTTCCATCTGCTGAATATACCGGTAAGGATATTAAGTTCCCTAAATTTGTCTACAGTAAACACATAATATATACACTAATATATATCTTAAAGGTAAGGCTGGCAAGCGCTCCGTCCGGTTCTGGACCCCTATGCTTTCTGGGGTCCGGCCCGGCAAACCACTGGTGCCCTAACTAAAAAATGTCCAGTGGAAGACCCGCAAGGTGGTCTATTGGCTTGTGCTAGTTGAACCGACCCTGGAGCACTTGCTTAGGACAATTGACCGAGTCATAGTGTGCGGAGTCAGATATTAGCAGCTCCTTGTCACGACCAGGTTCGGCACCCATTTGCTCCTCGATGATCTGGAAGAGAAGTTACTGATCTCTGTGATGATTATTATCCAGGCGAGCTGCCATGTTGGCATATGGTAGGCATTTAGCCCCCCGAATGAACCCATGGACCTTCAATTCCGCTGCTATCACAACCAAGACGAGAAAGGAACTCCTACCCTGGACAGCTAGTAGTTCCATCCCTGGAATAACCAGGATGGCCCGGACGACCCTGCTGTCGAGGGGTTAGCGGAGGAGGAGCATGTGGTGTAGGAGGAAGATGAAGAGAACGAGAAACAGGTTGAAGATGAGGACTAAGAGGGGAGCAAAGGAAGGGAGAGGGTGGGCGGTACGGTTCCGCGACTGGTTATTTAGTGGGATTGAAGTCAGGGTAGGGGGGCGGATAGTAGGGCCAAGTATTTTTTGGCCGTCTTCAGCGCTTGAGCTTCGTCTCTTACTTTGTTATTTTGTTTTCAGAACTTTTTAAACTACTTTTTTCCCGCTGTCTCAGCTTAGAATAACCAGCTTAGTATCTTTTCTGTTCTTGGTTTTTTTTTTCCTTCTACCCCATCAGTTTGGCCATAGCTGCGCACTAGATTAGTGAATCGGAATCTTAACCTCCTTTGTTATAGTCCGCTGGGCAACCTTACCATAACTAGAATTCTGCACTTGGCATATACCTACCCACCCTTTGCTCTGCCAACTCCTACTACGTACTCTGAATCTAATTCTTCATGTTTCATCAACAGCAACAACATGCAAGTGTAGTTTGGGTCCAAAATATACCTAGGTAATTGATCTGAGAGTGAGTGACATTATGTGAATATTAGCCCCTCTTAAGAAGGCATACAGACCTTTTCTCTCTGCTAAATTCAAACCTTCATAATACTACATGAGATATCGGCAAATATTACACGTTCCCAACAAAATCTACATTTGCCAAAACTCCTAATTCCAATTATCCCTGTATTCACCTTATCACAATGCCACAACAATCACAGCCCAACGCTGGTAGACTAGGTCTCTCCGATCTGCATCAACAGAAATAAAAAGAGGTCCGCGGAGAACATATGCAGGAATCTGGATCTAAGGAGGTATCAGCAGTAACACCCTCTACCTTGCCTTTTCTTACTTCTGATAGGTCTGCAAGTCCCGCAAGATCAGCATCGCGATTAGCTGCATCACGATTTCAGTTATAACTGCCTGATTATCAGCATGACGGAGGTCAAAGTTTGAAGGCAGCAGATCAAAATATGGACTCACAGGATGGGGAATATGAGGAGAACGGTAGTCAGAGTCGTGAGAGAGAAGAGGTGGACTTAATAGAACTAGATGTGGATGATGAAGACCTGGCTGGAGGTGATGGAGCACAGAGAACCACAACTTGACAAGAGTTCGAATCTCTATGATCGATGATGACTGTGACTGTTACCCACAGCCCGAGATCGGATAGGATTATGATTTGTTTTCTGTGATGTAGAGTACCACGGCCATTACAGTTATTCAAAAACGATTATCCATACCAACCAGCGGATTGGCCTCCGGATAAATATAAATGTAACCCCAACTACCACACTAAGTCATTCACGACAGGGATCTCCAGAATTTAGCTAAGCTGTCTCAGTAGTAACCATCAGCCAAAGAAATATTGGTATAGGGGTTGAGCTTGCTATTCAGATCAAAGCTGGTGAGTTAATGTGGGAGTGTACATTATTCACAAATCCGTTTCCAGACCCAATTACCCTGACCGAAATAGTATCCAGGTGTTGTAATGATGCCCTGCAAGAACTACGGTTTTCCACCTTTTCCAATACTACAACAGCCTCAAATGAGCAGGTAAGGTCTTATATATTGTAATAACTAAATATAATGGCTGCTGGCAACTAATTTCGCAGATTCGAGCAAAGCACAGTGTATGTAGATCCCAGTATGTGCATTGTGCAAAGAAGTCTGTAACAGAACTCTATAGGATTGATATAGAGGATTCTCTACCCTGTGCATAAAGGGTATAGTACTTACTTGAGAAAGACCAGTTTAATTGCCTGCCAAACGGGTATATGGTTCACTTGTAGCCCTTTTTTGAGCTTATTCCATTCCGCAGCATGACTAGATTTACCTAACAATACCACAAGGCACTTTCTCTTAGGTTCCTAGCCCTACAGATTCAAGATGTCGTATATGTACAATTTTATTTAGGCAAGAAAATCAAAGGCACTATGGATGACAGATTCCTAGGGAAGATTAACAGCCAGTTTCTTTTCATGACTGCAGCTATATTGTTTGATGCTTGGCAGTTCTGGCAGACTGGAATATTTGTTCAGGATGTCAATTTCATGCACCCCAATTCTCCAGGTAAAGATAAGAAACATCTGCTTAAGGCAGGTGGGAATTAGGCTAACTGAGTGATAGGGCTACTGGAATGCAAGTTAAGTACTTGGGCCAATACGTCCCAGCTTTTCCACACTGGAATCATCCATTAAATATTCAGCGGATTGGAGTATAGAATAGGAAAGGATTGGAGAACTCGTGTAGAGAGGATCGATGGATAATAGGACAATCTTGATGCTTTGAGCTAAGAGTTCGGAATCCATGCAGAGCAGGATGCAGAACAATCCGTCAGAGTCAGTCGCTCACGTAGCCAGCAAGAGCCACAATAGGAGGCAGTGCAAGACCTGCTTGCGGGCTTAATTGACCCAATTTTGGTTAGCGGACATGAAGATTTGGCGCGGCATCTAGAGGACACTCGTACTCATAACGAGGACGAAAATGGGTCTTGTTATTGGTATATAATTCATGAAACTTAAGAGAAAATAATGGTAGATCAATCAGGTTATACCTGTCTGAGAGGAAGTTACTCTTAATGAGGTCTAGCCGATTGGGTCCTGTAGAGGTGAATTGTTATTGAATATTTTGGGAACAAAGGATAGTGCAGCCAGATTGCAGATAGAGAAGGACGAAATATAATATTCTATAAGGCTCAGTTAATACCTCCAGCGGATTCAAGTAATAAAGAGTAAGATATGAAGATATTGCAAACTGGAGGAGGACTAAGGAGATATCGGAGAGAGTGGGGAAAGTGTCTGGAGACATCTAGACTAGAGAAAGAAGGACTAGGTAAATGCAGACGAGGTGCAGATGAAAGCCAGTGGTTGAGTAAAGACGTCGGGCGGATGCAAGGAAATAGGAAGTGAGATTGGAAGATAGAGATCGTAGGAGGTGAAGGTAAAGTATAATCAGAGAGAGAGTCTAAGCCATCAGGACCGGGGAATAGAGTACCGGACAAAATGTGGACGAAGCACAGATGAAACAAGCTATTACAGGGGAGATATGTAGAGGGAAGGAAATATAGGGAGGGGTTCCAAATGAAGGGACAGTTAGGCAGAGATGATGTAGTAGAAGGGAACAAGCATCTGCAGAAGTCAGGAGTGAGATGGATAGAGTCCGCATTGTACAGTAAATGTTTCTCAACAGGTTCCACTAGAGGACATCTACTGCTTCCGATCTCAAAAAGGGATTGTCGGGATGTAATACATCTTGGCGCACTGATCTAGATTGTGAGTTTACGTTTCCATCTTCTAGAGCATCAGAAGGACAGGGAGTACTGGACTCAAAATAGAATTTTTGCTGATGCCAATTTTATGATAAATTTATTCCTTTAAAACCTACAAGGATAGGTAGGTCAGGCAACCAGAATCTCTTGGTGACCAGTGACTCATGTCCATACCTGAATACAGTCACATCCCAATATCCCTGATGAGCATAATCTGAAGATTTCATCCTGCACTGCAGAAATGGGTGACAGTAAAGAATGATATATTTCAATGAAACTTACAAAAACATCAAATTATAGGCATGATCAAAACCTGACACATTGGGGTGCCACTTGGTTGGCATACATGTTGAGTGGCTATCATGATTAGAGTCCTTCTGACTTGCACTACTTTTCACAAATAATGGCTTAACCACATATTGCAATTGTTGCCTAAAGTAATCGGATGTGTTATAGGGTAACACCTAGTTATGGGTCACCAAGCTCTATTATATATTGTGAATCAAAAAGTGAATACAACTACAATGCCCAACTCTTTCATACATAAGACATCAATAGTGTTACACATATGGGAAATGGTACAAACTAGTTGATGTGATAGTATATAGAACCGGGAGGTTACTATATGACTACAACCCATGTTGGCAAGAAGTAGTGTCAATAGCAGAGCTGCTCAGCCTTGGTGAAAGATCTAAACTCTAATGTATGGAGTGCTATGACTCTTGATAATCCGCATGCATATGCAATTGAGTGCATATATGCAGGAAAGACGGCCATCCAGACTGATCAACTGGTATTCCGTAAGATGTTTGCAACTGGTCTACATCTACTTGAACTTAGTTCATTTGGCAAAAAAATCGGAGGCTATTTACTGGAGGAGTGTTGACACCCTCAGAATACTAAATAGTGCGGGGGATCATTTGACTGAGCAGGGCATATATTTTCAGGGTCAAACTGGGTTTCCACTTACCATGACCCTGGTCAGGATATCTAAGGATAGTTCATATATATGGCTAACATAAGTACCGGGAAAATTGTATAAATAGCTAACAGTTTCCTATGGTTAAGTGACACGCTCTGCGCCCTCTATTTTCCTCCCGCTTGAAACTCTTGCCCCTTTTAGCCGAACAAAACTTCGCCCTTTTGTGTGGCAACAGCCACGACACACCAAATCTTGCCCCTCGCTTAAGCTTCACTCTTTAACGACACAGCCCCACTTCCTGTGTAACAGTGATCGCCACAGCTTCCCCTGGCCCCTCCAGGTCAGCCTCGATCACCCAGCACCGCCTAGCCCCCGACTCAACCCACTCCTCCCGCGGCAGCACCCCTGGACCCCTCCCCGATCACCTGATTGCAACCCAGAACCTCCTGGACGCTATGGTTACCCAGTTCAGCCTCTCCCACGAATCCTTCCCTGTGTTTGACAACTCCCTCCTCTACAACCTTTCCGACAGGGAAGCCACCATCATCCCACTCCTCTGCACCGCCCTCTCTGGAATCAATGAGGTAGTTAGCCGACTTGCCGCAGTGACTCCGCGTGTGGATGAGATCACCTCCGCTATCTCGACCCCCGCCTCTCCCCCTACTTTAGCCCCTCCCGCGATTGCAGCCTTGGAGGCCACCGTTAGGGACCTCTCCCTTCGCGTCACGGCAGGAGCCACTGACAGACAACCCCCTTCCCCTCCGCCGGTCCCCCCTCGCCCCGCTCCGGCACGACCTTGATCTCACCCCAACCCTCAACCCCAACCCACACAAGAAGCAATTCAAGGCCCCGACCCCGACCTCCCCTACTATGACACAGTTGAAAAACAGTGTTATGGCAACCCTCCCGCATATGCCGTCTGATACCCACGCTCATGGGAAGCCCAAGAATACAGGGCAGGAAAATACCCTCCTCTTACCGAGTTCCGCTCACCACCCTCATCCTCCAATAACCGACCCACACACACCCAGCCTTGACCGGCCAACAAGTCCTATACTGCTGTTGCAGCAGGACCATCCTCTGCACCAGGGACCAAAGGCAAAGGAAACAACCTAACCACGCCAGCCCAAGTCGCAGCGTCCAACGACAGCAGCCCTCAGTCTCGAGGTCCAGCACCGTTGCCCTCTGCCGAGCGCAGATTCTTCGCCCCCCGTACCTCACCTGCACCCCGTGCAGAGGCTGACCGTATTGCAGCCACCGCCCCCGACCTGATGGCCGCCGTCCTGAGGCAGGCCAACTGCCCTTTCCCCCTGTCCTTTTCCGCACGTGTCAATCCTAAAGGGTCTCTTACCCTCCTGGGCACTGACCCGTACACACCCTCGACTGCTTATTCACCCTACTATGAAGCCATGACTAACCGTCTTAACCAAGCTTTCCCAGTAGGAAACAACCCCTATCGCCCTTTCCGCCCCGCCCCAAATGAGGTCCAATTAGCCATCCACAGCTTACCCACAGCCTACCTTCCGGAGGACCAGGCTGACCTCTTCCCTGCCCTCTCTGAGTCAGTTCGCAATGCAACTGATGTCGCTACTTACTCTGCACGTTTCCTCCAAACTGACCCTGAATTCGGGCAACAAAGACCACTACGTCTATTGTAGTCACCGTGGCCCCGGACGATGTCAACATGCTTGGCTCCACCATCCGTCTATTCTCCCGTCCGCGCAAAGTCGAAAAGGCCCACTCCTCTGGGAAGTATATGCAATGCCGGAAGTGCTGGCTTTACGGCCACCCCTCTCCTATGTGCAAAGCCTCCACCCCCACCTGTCCCCTGTGTGCTCAGGTACATACACGAGCGGCCCACCGCTGCCCGAAACCCACTTGCCCTAAGGGCGGGAACACTAAGCCCGTTGCTGGGTGCTGTCCCCCCTCTCCACTCATGTGCTCTAGTTGCCCAGGTCCCCATCCTGCCACGGACCGTTCTTGCCCATCCCGCCCCCTCCCTCCCACTGACGATGATGCCCCCTCAGAGCCTGCGGGTACACATGGACCTGGTGATGTCATGGACCAGGATGCCCCCACCCTACCGGACACACCTAGGACTCCCTCCCCCACTACTGCCGCCATGGATCTCACAACACCCAAACAGCCAGTCCCGCCAACTGGCGCTCCAGCTGACCCTCGCCCCAAATCTGTTGCAGCAGTCCCCACCTGGCTCTCCAGTTCTCCGCTCCCACATGGCCCATCGGGCTTTCCTCGC
>QFET01002501.1:0-19873 GCA_003316355.1 Tuber calosporum
CTGTGTCCGTGACCCTCCTTATATAGGCGCTCTTCCCACAACCCTAACCCTGTTGACTTCCACCATGAGTCACCTCTTTACTATGACTACCGTGCGAGCCACAGTATAACAAACATCCCACGACCCACAACTCTAGCCACAGCATACAATCCCCATAGTATCCAATTCCCATAACAGGTCATGTGCGCTAATCGCGTCACATGCGTGAAACCCCTGACTCATACTTGTAGTCAGGTGCGAAAGTCATAACATCATATGACCTCACAATCGTGAGTCATGAAATCATAAAACATAAATCAAATCAAACATTCATAATCATAAATGATCTCACAAATCGTGAGTCATGTGAAACGTTCCATATTGCTAAGTCACGATTTGTGACACTACTTTACATATTATCAACAAAGATATTGTGACAGACTCCGATGACAGTAGTTCGAATGCGGATTAAGCTCTAAGCAATCTAGAATCAAATCCGATTTGGGTTATAATCCATAGTCTTCAGAATTTAAACATAATGATATTGAAGATTGTTGTTCAGAGAAAACAGGTAAGTTTTAAATGCAAGTAGTGTGACTTGAGAGAGAGCCGCATTGGACTAAGAATTCATTCTGAAATAGTTGATGAGTTCCTAGAGCCAGCTGAAGCTTCCACTAAACGCTTACAAGTGTTTCTAAACTGCTGTTCCTGCTTCCAGCAATGTATCGAGAAGGCAGATCCTGAAGTATGGAGTAAATTGCTTTCATACCATCATGGACTTTCAAAATACCAGAAGAAAATTATTATAATATACCTACTATCACCTCAGTTATTAAATAACCAGCAAGTCTTACAAGGTCCTCGTATCCACGACGCCAGTACACGTCCACGCAATAGTATGCACTGGCAAATCCAGTTTCTACTGCCCTTTGTTAACACAGTTTGTCAAAATGTATTCAGAAGCTTCTGGAATATATCATGCGGAACGCTCTATGCTTCAATCCACGATTTGCGGCAATATCAAATGCCTATTCCAAAGAAGCATGGCAATCTCAAACATGTGCCTCATAATAAGATTGCAGATGCAATTACTGAAAACATTGTTACTTTCCTTCTAAAGCTTAAGGAGGAGGAAGGAGAAGTTATCGCAACTAGAGCCTAAAAGCGGAGATTAACTGGAGGGGCAATAACAAGATATATGGAGTTAGAAACAATTATTTACTTGCCATCACATCTTTCATATCAAGCGATATAACAGCAATACCTAGCTTACAACTGCCACGATCTCACAACAGATTCGATTTCTTTTGCGAAGTTTCATAGGACCTGGAAATCAGATCCAATCCTACACCTTATGTGGATTCGTAAACCTTCCAAAAACGTATGCCATGAGTGTACTATACTCAAAAACCACCGACTACCAATGCCATTAGACACTTCACACTTGGAGAAACCATCAAAGCTCCATAGTGCATTTCAGTTAGGGCACCAGAGTAGGGAAGAAGAGCTTGAGTGTCATTGCAAGGAGTACCATGCATGTCGAGCTGCTTATGAATCTGATATTCAAGCTTCCAAGGAAGACTATGCAGACTGTAGTTACATCTCCTTTGACTTCCAGCAAGTTGTCGAAATTCCCTAAGACCTACAACAGCCATCCCAGTGGTACTACTCGTCACCGCATAAGCTTCATGTATTTGGAATTGTCGATGATGCAATTGATCAGCATTATCATGTTATGTTTACCGAAGCACAACACGGAAAGGAGCAAATCAGGTTATATCGATCCTACATTGCTCTCTTACTGCTATGTACGACCTTCAATCAATAGTCCATCTTTGGGCTGATTACTGTGGAGGCCAAAACAAGAATAAAGCAATGCTTTGGTATCTCGGTTGGCTAGTAGCAACACAAGAGCAGGAAGAAGTTATTCCCGGATTTCAAATCCAAGGACACATTCGATATAGTGTAGACTGTGGCTTTGGGACAGTTAAGCAGAGGGCCAACCATGGTGATGTCTGGACCCCCGCGATGTATGCAACCTTGGTCGACAATACCGACAAATCTGTAAAGATTAAGGCAATTCGCTACTTTGAAGATCCACCAGAAACAAGGTTTCATAACTGGGAGTTAGCATTGAACCCTTTTTTAAAAGCACTTGAAGGAATTCAAAGTTACCACTTTTTCAGATTTCAAGCTTCCTGCCCTAGAGTAGTTGAAGTAAGAAGATTACCAGCTGATGACTGGATGTCCTTTGATCTCCGCAAACCTGGTTTTGATCTGGATTCATCCTGTAATATCAATCCAGTAGTACTTCCAGATATATGATTAAATTTAGAGGAACAGTATGACCTTGGGCAGAAATTATCCCCTCATATTCCATTAGACTATTGCGATAAATGGTACGATTCAAAGCCTGACGAAGCTCTTATTTCCTCTGCACAACAAAAGAAAAATGCACGTGCTAGAAATGCTAAAGGAGCGAAAGCCATCATCAGCAACCCTGTTGATCAGTCAGTCATAGAAAATAGTATTAATCTCTATGGAATTGTTAATCTATAATCTTTCTACCTGAATAGTTACTGATTTGGTTAATCAACTTGAAGCTGTAAATACTTTATCTAATCCAGTGAATGCAGTTCACCCTGCGTTGATCATTCCTGGAAAACGGCCACGTGGGGATCCTCCTGGTTCTAAAAACAAGCGGAAACCTTTTGATAATAGTTAGAAGCTTTATAAAACTCTAATTAATATAATAATAATTTTATTTTCTAACTGGTTTTTAATAAGCCCTAATTATTAGGCTATACTTGAATATATAACTTGTAAAACGGCAAATATTTCTGCATAGAACAACAGATATACAAATTAGGATTTAGAATATTATATTCTTACTTATTTTATGCTCGGAATTGTAGAGCTATTTCAATTTGTTTATGAAAAAACGCTTTTGGTGTTTTCTTGAAATTCTTCTGGCTGCTATACAAACTAAAAGTGCCCTCAACTCAAAACATGAAAAAATGTAAGTTTACCTCTTTCCACAGAAATGCACCCATATTATAATATATCTTTGCTATCATTATGTAATTGTGACAAATCATGACTTAGCAATATGGAATGTTTCACATGACTCACGATTTGTGAGATCATTTATGATTATGATGTTTGCTTTGATTTATGTTTCTGGTTTCATGACTCACGATTATGGGGACATATGATGTGATGAGTTTCGCACCTGACTACAAGTATGAGTCATGGGTTTCACGCATGTAACGCGATTAGCGCACATGACCTTTTATGTAAATTGAATATTATGGGGATTGTATACTATGACTCAAATTATGAGTCATAGGATGTTTGTTATACTATGACTCACATGGGAGTCATAGTAAAGAGGTGACTTATAGTAAGGTCACCAGGGTTAGGGTTTTGGGAAGAGCGCCTATATAAGAAGGGTGATGGACATAGATAGCTAGCTCTTCATGCAACCACCTAAGTTACTTCCTATGTTATATTTTACCTGTTAGTTCAATCTATAATTTATTCTTATTACGACCATCTGTTCATATCACCGACTGAAAGGTGTTTCAAAGAATGTATCGCTAAGGAGCAGTCGCAAGGGCTAGGAGTGAGAGGAATCAGCGTTCCCACGGCGACGTAAGGCTATGAAACCTGACGAGCGGTAAGACCAGCGGTACGTATTGTTACCTGTTGCAGTTGAAGAAAATAGTGTGCGTTGTCCGGCAGACTAGGGATAGGTTTGTAAGATTTGAGTGCGTCTTTTGCCACACTGAACAAATACAAAACGGATTCACCTACAGATACAGAAGTACCAGACTTCAACGATCCACAGACTTTCTTCGGACTACAAGCAGAACTTGGACAAGCCTTAAGCGAGATATTGCGCGAAGGATCCCCAAGACCTCCAAGCCTGGTCACCACATAAGCAAGATCAAGATCAGGTTCAGTAAGCTCAGGAGCATCCCCAATACACAGAATGTCGGGGTTAGCAGGACCAGCGGATACAATAACTCTCATGAGAGAACAACTCCTAGAGTTGATCAGAACGGTTCAGAAAAATCGACAGGAGCAGACTGTGCGGAGGCCAAAAATCAATACCACGGATACATTTACTGGAGACCGTACCAAACTGCGAGCAAGGCAGGTCCAACTTGCAATGTACTACACAGGACTAGGATGGGGAGAAAATGAAGATGGATTAAAAGTGGACTTCACCAAATCACTAATGAGGGGATCAGCAGGCAAATGGATGACTCCATATGTGGAAGGAAAACCCCCAGCCACATGGAATGGCTGGGCAGAATTTTAAGCCACTCTACGCACCCAATTAGCCGACATGGATCCTCGGGAAATGGCAAGAAATATAATCGAAAAAATCAAGCAAGGGAGCCGGAATGGGACTGATTTCTGGAGCGAGTTACGACTATTGGCAACAGAGGCAGAATATGACATAGCAACCTTGGGAAGGGCCTTCCTATGAGGCTTACACGAAGAAATCCAGAATGCGTAGGCCATGAGGGCTAAAGACTTCACGACGACTGAGGAAATGACGGTATGGGCCATTAATTAGTAAAACCGCCTGGACGTTATGAAACATATGCAAGGAAGGTCAAAGACCAAAACATACGACAACGCCAGAAACTACAATGGCACCATCAAGACCCAACGACTACAGGAGTCTCAAGGGGATCCAATGGACCTACATGCAACTAGGTGAAGACAAGCTCTTAACATATCAAAGACCGAGTATTGGAGGAGATGAAACACCAATCGGTGTATGACATGTGCAAAGCCAGGACACATGATAAGATACTGCACCAACTTAAAAGACGAGTAAGAATACCTGGCAAGGACAGTCTGTATGGTTCAGAACCCACGATGGGAAAAGGAACTGCAATCCGCGAAATGGATCTCGAAGCGAAAAGAACGAAGAGGAAAAAGACGACGGTCCCCAATAAGCGATGGTCTGCGGGACAAGGGGAAAAAGAAACCCATCAAGATACAAACCTTCTACGCGGCACTAAACAACACAGAATCACTGGAACACGAAAATGACCATATCATGGTAAAAATGCGACTACATGGCAGAGACAAGATTATCAGCATCAATGCAATGATTGACTCACGAGCAACTGAGGACTTTATTGATAAAGAGGTATGCGAAAAGTACGGCATGCCTATGGCAAAGGCCAAACAATAACGAGAGATTTACCTAGTTGACAGCAAACACAGCGCGATGGGTCCTGTAACCCATACGATGACAGTACCTATGGACATCGGTAGTCATAGGAAAATGATTACCTTCCTAGTGGCAAATCCACAAAACCATGAAGCAGTTCTTGAAATGCCATGGTTGAGAGAACATAGCACTGCAATTGATTGGGGAAAGGGGACCATCACGTTTGATAGTGAGAGATCCACGAACCGGTGTTTAAAAGAGTCAGCGAGGGTCTTTGCAGTCCCAGAAGCGGAAGCCCTGGAGGAGAACTTAGATATGAAGTTCTCAACGGTTCAGCCAAAAACGGATAAACCGATCCTAGTCAAAAGGTTGACCAAAGTGGCAACGATGACTATGAGAGGCTCACTGAGGGCAGCAGGACACGATCTGTACGCTAGCGAAAGAGCAACGATACGAGCCAAAGGGCAAGAAGTCATCCGAACTCAAATACCCATCGGAATACCACAGGGCACTTATGGGCGCATTGCACTACGAAGCAGGTTAACAGTCAAGTACAGGCTCATACCCAACGCGGGTGTAATAGATGCGGATTATACAGGTGAACTGAATGTAGTAATGGTGAACCTCGGGGACGAAGACTACACAGTTGTAACCTACTCCCAAGTAACTCGAGAATCCCAAAGGGACTCTGAAGATACTATTAGGATAGTGGGAGAAGCGTCGATGGATAGGTCTTCAATAGACAAGGTAAAAGGTAAGGAACTGATAGAGTGACCGTTCAACTTGTAGTATTAAAGATGATAGTCCTGTGAGGCTTGAGAGTCTGAATCCTTAACGGATTGCAGGCTCTTTAAATACAAAAGATTGTAGCTAGGAAAACAAAACAAAAGCGCAAACATCCTGTCCAACAAACATGCTAACCGAGGCAGCATACCAAGGTAACCATATTCCAAAAACAGAGGGTTAAAAGTGACAGGATAGAGCTAACAAAACAAGTAATGGAATCCAAACAGGAAGGAACAAGAGATCGCTACTACTATACAAATCCAGTAGGTATAGCAGGAGGATAGAGATACCCAACTGGGTAGAAGCAAGGAGGGATAGTGATAAGCGAAACGAGGAAAGAATAACCAGTTAGGAAGTCATATCCAACTAGGAAGGGACAACCAGGTAGTAGCCCTTATCAGGTATATACCCAAATAAGTAATAACCAACTTCAAGTCAGTAGTAATAGTAGAAACATAATAGGATTCCGTTACAACAGTCAACTCTAGTGACTGGATAGCACAACTGATATGTGAAAGATACCTTGACGGGGAATGCAAGGAAGTTGAAATACTTTCAAAGACTGAACGAGAAGACAATGGATTCAGAAGTACAGACCACAAAAGAGACTGGGACAGGAACAAATCAGAGGGTACCCGGGAAGAAACAAAAATGGACCAGAAACGAATAGAGATCTGTGAGATCTCGGCTCAAGCCTTTGGGAAGTTCTACAGAAGAGGAGATATCACAGGCATTCTCAAGTGGAACCATGAGGACGGCCACTTCGATTTGAAGGCAATGAATGCCAGTACCGAACTGGCTATTAAGGCCCAACAGTAGCAAGGAAAGGAACCCTTGGAACGGATAATACCAGAGGTATATTACCAATACCTGGAGCTCTTCTAAGAGAGAGAAATGACCACGTTACCGCCTTACAGAAAAGGAGTGGACCACGAGATTAACCTAGAAAAGGGAAAGACAATCCCAGCAAATAGGTTATATCCACTAGGAGCAGCGGAACTGGAAGAATTGAGAAGCTATTTGAAACAGAATCTGAAAAGGGGATGGATACGAGACTCCTTCGCGGACACAGGAGCACCAATCCTTTTCGTCAAGAAGAAAGACTGAAAATTATGTTTTATGTGTGGATTACAGAGGACTTATTGAAGTCACGAAAAAAGATCAATACCCACTACCACTAATCAGGGAAGCCTTGGATAGGGTACACAATGCCCGATACTTTACGAAGTTACATATTAAGGATGCATACCACAATGTGCGAATCAAGAAATGAGACGAATGGAAAACAACATTCGCGACACGATACGGAACTCATGAATACTTGGTAATGCCATTCGGCTTGACCAATGCACCGGCAAGATTCCAGAAATAGATCAATCAAACATTATACCGATTCTTGGACATATGTTGCATATTATATTTGGATGACGTAGTGGTGTACTCAGAAACCATGGAGCAGCACCAGAAAGACGTGGGAAAGATCCTGGAAGCGATTGGAAAATCCGGAATGAGAATCAAGCCAACTAAGTGTGAATTCCACAAGACAGAAGTGGAATACTTAGGGTTTATTATTGACCAAGAAGGAGTCCGGATGGATCCTATCAAGATGGCAGCAGTATGGGAATGGGCAATTCCGAAGAACAAGACCGATATCGAAAGATTCATGGGATTCTGCAACTTTTACTGAAGATTCATCAAGGGGTTTAGCAGGACAGCAAAACCACTATACAATCTGACAAAGAAAAATGTGAAATGGAAGTGGGGTAAAGCGGAAAGGGAGACGTTCGATATGATGAGAGAAAAAAATAACTTCAGCACCCGTACTCAGCCAATATAATCCGGAAAGACCGATCATGATCGAAACAGATGCATAGAAGTATGTCTGTTCAGGGATTTTATTGCAACCGTGCGAAGACGAGAAATGGCGGCAGGTGGCATTCCGATCAAAGACAATGACAAAGGGGGAATGCAACTACGATATTTACGACAAAGAACTATTGGCCATAGTACAGGAACTCAAGGAATGGAGAAGATATGTGTTGGGAAGCCATCACAAGACAAGGATCCTCACTGACCATAAGAACTAGGTCCCTTTCTGGACAACAAAAGTTCTTAATGAACAACAGATCCGGTGGAGAGAGAAGTTAAGCCAATACAATATACGGATCGAATATCAGCCAGAAAAGGAAAGCGGCAAGCCAGACGCATTGACAAGTAGAAGTCAAGATGCATCAGAAGAAGATGACGACAGGATCAAAGAGAAACAAAGAATCCTATTACCACAAGAAAAATACTTTGAGCAGATAAGGATACAGGAAATGGATATGATTAGCTTTCCCGGAAAAGAGATAAGAAATCTTAAGTAACAGAGTGGGAATGACCCTCACATACAAGAGATAAGGAAAGCATTGGAACAAGGAACAAAAGAAATGAACGATGTAGCCCTGGGGCTATGCCAATGGAAGGATGACAGCCTATGGTACCAGAACAAGATTTGGGTACGAGAAGAGGAAAAGATAAGGACAGAACTTATCAGAAAAATCACCACATTCTGCAAGCAGGACATGGAGGGACAGCGAAGACCACGGAACTCATCAGCCGCAGTTATTACTGGCCCGCAATGCGAGAAACGATCCAGAGATATGTCAAGAACTGCGACATTGTCAAAGAACGTAATCATTCCGACATACTCCGTATGGTCAACTACAACCAAACGAAGCACCAGATAAGCCATGGAAGTCGATATCTATGGATTTTATCACGGATTTACCAGATTCGGACTGATACGATGCTATTTTGGTAGTCATCGACCGACTGACAAAAATGAGTCATTTTATTGCATGCTGGAAGGATATGACAGCAAAATAATTCGCGCAAACCTTTGTAAAAGAAATCTTTCTGTTACATGGATTGCTGCATGATATCATCACCGATAGGGGAACACTGTTCACCTCTGACCTATGGAAGGAGACAGCCCAGATTTTTGGAATCAAAAGGAAACTGAGCACGGCCTACCATCCGCAGATGGATAGACAGACTGAGAGAACCTATGCCATCCTGGAACAATACCTGAGAGCATACGTCAACTATGCACAGGATAATTGGAACGAACCATTACCTCGTGCGGAATTTGCATACAATAACGGACAACAAGAAACAATTAAGACAACACGCTTCTTTGCAAACTACAGACAACACCCGAAACATGACGCAAGTCGTCATCTGATACCTGATCGGAAGATACCAGCGAACGAAATGAACCAATGGCACGATACCATACGCGAACAAATGGTGGCTGCACAACTTCGACAGAAAGAAAATTAAGATCAACACAGAAAACCCGATCCGAATTTGAAATCAGGAGATATGGTATGGTTCCTGCCAAGGAATGTAAGGACCACAAGACCATGCAAGAAACTCGATTGCAGAAAGATAGGGCCCTTCAAGATCTTGGCAAGAGTGGGGAACCGTGCATATAAGCTGGACTTTCCCCCATCGATGAGAATACACAACACCATCCACATCTCACTTCTCGAACCCTACCAAGATCAAAGATTCCCATTACAGATCCAGTCACTACCACCACCAATCGAAATCGAAGGCGAAACAGAATACGAACTTGAAGAAATAGTCGATTCACGACTACACTACGGAAGACTACAATATTGAGCCTAGAGGACAAGATATTCGCCTGATCACGATAAAGTTTGGTACCCAGCAGAAAACTTCGAATACGCGTAAAATGCAATCAAACACTTCCACAAACGATACACAGATAAACCAAGGCTGGGAAGAAATCAAACAAGAAGCAAGGAATGACGGTTGGGGAGACCCGATGCGAGAAATCACCCCAACTAGCCCAGGCTATGCGACGGTAGAGGACCAGCAAAGGGCATGAGAACATAACGCGATGCGCTGGACGGCATTCTATGACGAGCATTGCAATGTCCATAGAGGAGACAAGGAAGGGGCCAGTTACTGGCCTAAACAACAACATGCAGAAACAAGATGGGAGGAGTGTTACCGAAATAATTGTCAAGCCCACCGGGATGCGAAGATCCGGGCGGGATACTACCCCAAGGCGTGGGGTAAAAGAGAAGAACAGAGCAGGAAGGATACTCAGCGCATGGAAGCCAGGAAGGGACGGTGTTACAATCCTATGTGGTAAGCTGGTTCTGCAACAGGTAACTACTTCTCATTGGGTTGGATGAATATGACCGGGCCGTTGTTGTAGTCTGGTATGGGGCGTGGCGCTAATCTCAGCCACCTGGGTATGAGTACTATTGCAACGAGTAGTACTAGGTGGAGTTCCACTATTGCTGTTAGGCCTATGCCTACGTTGTCTTGATAGCTGAACCCTGTGGTTCCTATCGCACAACGCCAATAGGGAATGGAACGGTAAAGAGGTAAAGTAATTGTATAGGAAAGAACTTAGATGGTTGCGTGAAGAGTCCTAACTACAGGTCGCCTAGAGGTCCATATATAGGCACTCTTCCCTCAACCCTAACCCTGGTGACTCATACCTGTGAGTCATAGTATGAAATCCATCAGCTGACTCCTCTGAGTCAACTGCGCCGTGCGCCAACCAATCATAACTCATATATAAGTCATGTGCCCTAAAGTGGTCACATGCGCGAAACCCATGACTTATAGTGTGAGTCATGTGCGAAAATCATTACATCATATGACTCACAAATGTGAGTGATGCGCACGATTAACCAATCACAACATAAAAATGATTGCACAAGTGTGCATCATGTGAAACCCCATGACTTCTCATGAGTCATAGTGCGAAATATAACAACCTTGTGACTCATAACTATGAGTCATGCGAAATTCTGCCTTACTTAGTCACCAATCGTGACAGACGGTTGGAGAGGGGCG
Source organism: Tuber calosporum (assembly GCA_003316355.1). Lineage (NCBI taxonomy): Eukaryota > Fungi > Ascomycota > Pezizomycetes > Pezizales > Tuberaceae > Tuber > Tuber calosporum. The sequence continues at coordinate 10,847 of QFET01002501.1, forward strand.
AGGAAACCCAAAATAATGATACCTAAAGCAAACACACGCAGGCAGATATTGAATGCCTCCAGAGAAAAATTACAGGTTTGAAATCCAACTAGATGAAGCTCAAGGAAAGATTAGATTCCCGGAGGAGACCCTCAAAGCGCTACAAACCACCATTGCGCACCAAAAACGAACTATCGAGGTAGCGGACCTGACATTGAAGATGGTCAGGAAACAGTTACGCACAACGGAACAAATATTACGGAAGTTCTGTCGCGACAAAAGAAGATTTGGGAACCAAGTAATGAAACTTGGTGAATAGCTTGATGGGACTCAAGCTGAGGGGAGAGAGAAGCCATTGTCACAAATCGTGACTTAGCAATCTGGAATGTTTCACGTGACTCACGATTTGTGAGATCATTTATGATTATGATGTTTGGTTTGATTTATGTTTATGGTTTCATGACTCACGATTGTGAGGACATATGATGTTATGAGTTTCGCACCTGACTACAAGTATGAGTCAGGGGTTTCACGCATGTGACGCGATTAGCGCACATGACCTTTTATTGAAATTGAATATTATGGTGATTTTATACTATGACTCAAAATATGAGTCATAGTAAAGAGGTGACTTATAGTAAGGTCACCAGGGTTAGGGTTGTGGGAAGAGCGCCTATATAAGGAGAGTCACGGACACAGATACCTAGCTCTTCACGCAACCACCTAAGTTACTTCCTATGTTATATTTTACCTGTTAGTTTAATCTATACTTGTTTCTTATTACTACCTTCCGTTTATATCACCGACCGAAAGGTGATTCAAGGAACGTATCGCTAAGGAGCAGTCGCAAGGGCTTGGACTGAGAGGACTCAGCGTTCCCACGGCGACGTAAGGCTACGAGACCTGACGTGCGGTAAGACCAGCGGTACGTATCGTTACCTGTTGCAGTTGAAGGAAATAGTGTTCCTTGTCTGGCAGACTAGGGATAGGTTTGTAACATTAATGGCAAAAATTTTGAAAATAATCAAAATTGAAAATCAAAATTCTCCTCTGCTTCTAGTGTTTTGCTTTTGAAGATATATGTTGATAAAATGCATTTACTTCTTTCTCAACCTTATCCTAGTTGCTGTGTAAACTTCAATCAACCATTGCTGAGGTTTAGTAAAACGCAACTGATATATAACCTTTTCATATATCAACACTCATCTGTGAGTGTCCTTAAAGCTACCAATCAATACCCCCCCATATTTACCAAATTTACTCCACGCCTGAGTCTCTGCAATAGGAAACAATACTTTTCCTCACATTTGCATCACGACCACTTTTTATTTGGTGGGAAAACTGTGACTTAGCAGAATTATAAAGTTCAACTATATCCTATTGTTGAGAAGTTGGGAATTGAGTGGACATTTGTGTTTAGAAAATGATGTCCCTACTATTCCCTGCTGCTATACGGATAGTTTGTATTTTGTGAATTCTCTCCACCATAATACCCCCGCGTGAAACCTGCCAAGTACAACCTATTTTCACTTTTCTTACTTTTTTTATAATTTTTTTCAGGAAATTTCCCCTGCCAACTCAGCTTTTGCGTCCCGCTCGCACAAACGAAACCATTTTGAGAAAATCACCACCTCTCAAAAGCCCTTAAAGATTTGACGAATATGTTCTTGAGTGACTGAAACACCGCGAACCAATCGATCATCCCAAGGTTGTTTCCAGTTGCATCACGCTCAGCTCGTCTCCGGGTACTAAGTTCCGCACTGGTACTTCCATGTAGTATATGGTTGCCACGAATCTCTATTCGGGGTCAAAATGAAAGTCTGGGATGGCAACCAGACACGTCCTCATGGTGGGTATGATACATTTCAAAACGAAGTCACCGGGCACAAGAGCCCAGGGCCAAAGGAGAACCCATCCCGTCTTCTTTGAAATCACACTGCTTGTGAACGAATGGCCTTTCATGTCCTCGGCTTGCCGCGGCGCCAGTCGCCACAAAATATCAATCGCTCTCCTACGCCCCCCAGAATCTTTCTGTTTTCGAGGACTTTTTCACTAGCAAATTTGATGACGTAAAGTGTTACAGCACCCGACCGTCGGCACAACTCTTGAAAAGTGGCCAATGCCTTTACGAAGGGAATATTATGTTCTTGGCGAAGTGAACGGCTTCTCCAGGGAGGTGGAGGGGATATTATCACCCTTTCTGGCATCTAGAAAGAAAGAAAAATAGCAGTCTGGTAGAATTTCTCTTCTTTTTGAATTGGTAAGCACAACTGCGTATCAGAAATGACCGTTTCTCCGGAATTTTCACTGAATATTAGCCATAGCATCCTCAAGCATCCTTCTGCAACTGGGTAAGAATTCCTGCAACTGCAATTAGGCCTACCTTAAGTGGGTACTGGCCTGCGCCTGGGTGAAAACACTGCTCCATGTTCAAGTATGGAAAGCCGGCTTCCGACCACCCATCATGGCTTTGTGATATGTAAACTTCTGCAGAAAACTTCACCTGCGCCAACAACCATCTCACACAAGGATCTACGGAACCAATCTCAAAGCGTGGGGTATTTATGGATAAGAAAACATCGTTACTCGATTGCAGAAGTGTTAACAGCGATTACCAAGGGCTGGGTGCATAATACCCTGGGCTCCAGGCTGCCTCCCGTGGGGTAAATTGTTATCTCAGGTAAAAATGATATAGCTGGTGTCTAACAGACTTCGGATTGGAAGAGCTGGACGCGCAATAATGTGCTGTATAGTTCTTGGCCCAATCGTGTCGCTGGGATTGTAGAAAACTTTTCGTTGGGTGCATGATACAAGTTAGGGCAAGCTAGAATAATAATAATAATAACTCCGTTATTACCAACATGCACATTGCTTTTCAGTCCGTTTTGGAGTGTAGAAAAACTGGCAGATTGGGGTGGTGGAAGTGGTATCCGGATGCTGTAAACCTATAATGGTTACCAGAGTTCCCTGGGGCATCTGTTTCCCCCAATCGCGACCTCGTCAGGGGATTCTTGCTGTTATAGTGCGGGTACAGCGGTGAACGCTCTAGACACGGCTTCAATGGCTAACCTTTAAACCCTCAAATCTAGTCCATTTGCTTTTCCTGCACAACTTTAAGGGATACAGTAGCATCCGGGACATGTGTTCATGATATGTAAGATCCTTTCCCCAAATACCGCAGAGCGTTTTACCTCTGGTGCTTGTGGTTATACTGAACCTGATACCTGGTGCCATAGGGAATTCGTGCATCATACTGCACCGTACCTGAGCCGGTGACGCCTTAGCTATAAGAGGGTTTGTGCGCATCTGGGTCAATAGTTATATTGTCGCGAAATATCGATTTGGGGGTGTATTGTTGGCTGACCATTGGCGGATAGGGCTGTCATTCAGCCTAGCTGACCACTAGAGAGCTGTAATTTTTCTTCCTCCATGTGATGCCTGAAAAACTCACAAGTCATGTGTCAGAAATCAAAACCTACTAGAAAAAGCATAATCTTGCCTGCACTTGCGTTTGGGACAGAAGAAAATCCCCAATACGGAACATAGGGAAAGCATCGCTCTCGGACTATTTCCTATACCGGAACCGGACAGAGTGCATCGGAAAAACTACATCACCTGGATCAGTTTCATTGCTTTATAATGCTGTGTAATACTGTACCCCACTGATCTCCATTGCCTATTAGCGGATCGATTTCAGCTTAAGTGCTGTCGCAGATGCAGAAAGCACAACAAACCTGTGATACTTGAATTTGTGGCTAGTTTTTCCGGGGTTTGCGGGTATTAAATCGCTGCTTTTTACCCCAAAGACCTCGCATACATGATACTAGCTGTTCCGAATCGCAGTCCATATGACCAGGGAGAACGGGCAGTAACGTGATATTGATACGTGGTTGGCTAAGTAGCACCGTCTACAGTAACTTGTGTAAAAATTTCCCTTTCACAGTGATATGCAGTTGGTTTTCTAAGACTACCACTCATGGTAACTTCAAGCACCCTGTTTAACTTCCAATACATCACATGGGGCATATACTGCCTCTTGGGAGCATTGAGTATTAGACAGTATGCTGAGCAGCTACATTCAAACACTGTAGCTCACTATATGGTAGTAGCCACAAGTGCCCCACATATGGAAAGCACATACATAACCTTCTCAACTTCGGATCACTCCATAAATGCCTCTGCTCTTATTACTATATCAATAGCACCCAAAATCCATTGTTTCCAAAACCCCCACACCTAGGCCTGATTTTGATACACATACCACAATGCTGGATCCCGGACATACTGACACCACTATTGCGTGGGCGCCCGATACTTGATGTCGAGTTTTCAATTGCACCAGCAGAGATGCTAACAAAAAGCAAATGTGGGGAAGAGGAACATGAGTAGGAGCGCATTGTTCAAGCCCGTTCGCCTAGCAGTTCCATGGAATGGATAGAGGGCAGCAAACTGATTGCATAAACCACGGTGCGAAAGGAGCTCCAGTTCTATTCTACATTCTCCTGCATAAAGATCCTCGTTCGCCTCCTTCCCCCTTCTTCCCTCTCCTTCTCCCCCCCCCCCCTCACTCAGCTCTTCTCCACTGTCGGAGTTTTCCCCCGTATTAGGGCGGTGCGGAAGGGATCTCAGGCCTCGAGACCAAACCCCGAGGGCTACTTGCAGGCTCTTTTTATGTGCTCGTGGGGACGCCGACGAAAGATATCAATGCCCGGTTTGCCGCCAACAATTCCAAACATCACTCGATATGCTAGTGACTGCTGATTTCAAAATAGTAGCGTATTAGTCATGGCCAGCTCGGTTTTAAATAAGAGCCACTGGCACATCAGGACCCTGGCGTGGGATTTGAAGAACCGAATTGTTAATGTCCGGTCTTCAGATTAGTTGGAAAGCTGTTAACTGGGATTAAATGGATGCGCGTCAATGGTAAGTAGTCAATCATAACCGGCACGCCTTCGCTAATTGTACGAGTACCTCCTCGTAGCAGAACACTTGAGCCGCCGCGCTTGCTGTGAATGAGCTCACAGGTTAGGGCACTACGATGGGCTACTGATTAGCAGTAATTTCAATTGGGCTGGTGTTTCTGAAGGCCTGAACACAGCTCACCAGGTGGCCCAAGGAAAACAACCAAGCCAACTCTAGACCGCCACAAAAAGGCAAAGATAACATGCGACACATCTCCGCGTCGTTCACGATGGGTATCGCGCCTTGCATGACGCATCTGTAGGGAATGCCGGTACTCGAGTAGTGGTTATGACTTGCGTCCCCCCAGATATCATGAGGCAGTCATTCAGCCAACACCATTCATTCATTCAGTGCAGCACAGCCTTGAACCGTTCCTTGAAGTTGGTTCAAGGTTTTATTGGCCACACCGGAAGCCCACTGTTCGAGGTGTCAATGGCATGTTACGAATGCCGCTTTGAGGGAACTGGAGGGGAGGCACGTGGAAAATATATGCCGTGATACAGATCTCCATAAGAGGGTATTTCCCTATAATAACTTTTGTGGAGCCAGCTACGAATTGGACGGACTCACGGCAATAGGCCTGCATCTACTTGTAGCAGCAGCTCCCGATACCCGAAATGGATTTGCGGTTGGCTATCTCAGCTTGTCGCCAGAACCATGTTCGTACTTGTTCCTAGGAGGAGAATTCACCAAGATAATGAGCAGCGGGCCGATCAATAACCTATTCATATATCGGCACGGTGGGCCATCGAAAGCAAGTATTCCAAATTCTGTGCATTATTGTAACAGGTACTTCCTCGAGACTATTTTATGAAAAAATCCTTTAACTGATGTGATCCAACTTAGGTCACACCGAAACCTTGGCGGGAAATTGTCCTAGATGCCATTTTTACTCCCCCAACACAACAGGTAGGAAAATATTTTCATAACCTTCAATCCGAACAATTGGGTTATTGACCTAAGCTTTACGTATTAGGGAAACCTTAACATAATGATAGGTGCGTTTGCAATTTTTCCGACTAACAGGTTAGAGGAGCGCGAGTGCCGCAATTTGCATACACACACAATTACTCATACAAAAACCGATGATGTGATTCGATACAGATGCTCCAATGGTTTACCAAACAAACACGAACCCCCCCCCTACCAAACATACCAAGCCGAAGACCAACCGGGGATTTGTGCATGCGCAAATCCTAAGGCCACATGAGGGGTGGCTTGCTCAAACGGAAACACCTAGGAAACAACTATCGGCGAGGCAGACGCTTACAATAGGAAACACGATTGATTGCCAAACCCCTAACCTTCTGCGGTTATGTGTGACGGTGGAGAATCCAGCAAACAATAACCTAGTACCGAGGCATTCAAACAACATGTGTTTTATCCTATGCCACCTACCATGGTGGACCCCAAATATCGGCAGCCTTACACGTCCAACGCGCCCTCCACAGAGTGGGGAGGGGTGATTAGGCATGTGGGAGCGGGAGAGGGGTTGATAGAGCTAACCTCAAGGTCGCACCAATGGCCTCTATTCCGCCCATATCTGCACTGGCTAATTAATACGAGCCGGGGGGTGGGGGTTCTAGGCTCTCTGGCGATCGATGAGGGACCGGATGTCCCACCGGATGTTTCTTATATTTAGTCTGAGGACTATTGGAATCCTCCAACTAATGATCGAAAGGCAATGCCGTAACAAGAGGTCGAACGTGGCATTCGACACAGTTTAAACCAAAAATAAAGAAGGTATTCAGCTGAGTCTTTGGAGATGACAGCGGGATGGAGAAAGCACCTTGGCAGCTCTTTACAGGCTACATACGGTACTCGAGCGCATGATACTAAGGATCCACGAACCGAACCTATCCCTTCGCCCGCATTTGTCGCCTTTGAGCTCACTAGAGCATTCCGAGATTAGGGATAGTTCGGGTGTGACAACAGTGTAGATGTTTTCTATACAAGCTAGGTTATGGCAAGAGTCCTCCAAACAGACTACTCGAGTACCTTCGGTAAAGCTCTTGGGTTAGCCCAGGGCGACTAACTGCAGACTGAAAAAAAAAAAACTGCGAAACCTGCACACAGATTAAGGGACAGACAATATGCTGTTTGGTAGGTAGGGAAGGGACGATCGGCGGAGATCCTGTGAATGCCGTGAGCTCCAGACCCGTAACCCGCCGCAAATCATGCAATCACACCTTGCCGGCGGAAGAAAGGCAACCTCCATACGGGCATCAGTTGGCAACTTCACTTCCAAAATCCTCGTTCAGCATGGGCCGCCCTAGATATTCCCAGCATACTGATATTGTAGATACCGCCAAGAGGGGTGGTCAAGCTAGGTCTCCGATTTAGGGTGTCAGAACTCAGCAGCTTCCCGGTATCTACAGTCTACAGCGATATCCCTTGGGCCGGTTGGAAACACTTTTTTTTTTTTTTTTTTTTTTTTTTTTTTCAGAATTGTTTGGCTGCATACCCGGACGTCTGCTACCACCCCCACCACCACCACCACCACTGCCACTCACTCTAGCTCATTGGGTTGTCCCGATAATAGCACACAATAACAACCCACTCTCAAGGAGCATCAGAACTGTCCCGACATAAAAAGTCAGTTGCACCATCGAAGATTGACTCGGCCACACACATTCCTTATCGTTGAAAGCCTTGCGATTGGAAAAATGAGAAGGGACGAAAAAGATAAAGTACCGTTGTCTGTTGGGGCCGGGGATCGGAAATGTGGCGGCTGAATTCGAGTTTCATGCATAAATCCCCCCCCCCTTTTTTTTTTCTTTTTTTCTTTCTCACTTTCCTTTCTTCCACCTACTCCAGTACTTTTTTTTTCCTTTTTTTTCCCTCTCGACCTTTGTAGGAAGTCTAGAGCATCTCCTCTTCAATTGAATGATCGAATCCTCTTTCCATTTTTGCTACATTATGCAACAACCTTCATTGCATATCGGGGAGCGGGCAGGACTAAAGCAATATCCCCCTTGCCAACCCGGACTCCGTCCCACGCGGCCGCTCTCCGTCATGATAATTTACATTTATTCATATAGGTATATATATACATATACAGATATATTTTTCAAAAAACCCAGGTTCCTTTCCCGGAATAGTTATCATCGATACGTTCCGGATGCATCTACAGTACCTAAACTTATCGAAGTTGGGTACAATACAAAGCGTAGGAAGTTCCAGAAATAGCGGCACAAAAGAGAAATGTTCAAAGCAAGAATCCCAGCACTCAATTGGCTGATCACTCCTCAAAACCTGCGGTAAGTTATCTCTGCGATCATCGAACAGGGCTTTGGCAACTAATTCTCCGATTGTGAATACGCGAAAATGGAAACACCATATCGGCCTGTAAACTTTCCCCACCCTGATTACCGCACGGAGTCGGGACATGGGAGGACGGTGGCGGGAAAGCCAAGAGAGCTATCAGAAATATAAAACACCCTCGTTAGAGAGAAAGAGGTTCAGTTTCGTGGGGTGTGTACAGTAGGGGGAAGGGGTAAGGAAAAAACCTTTCACCGCACACTTCCACACACACCTCACTTCATCATCCTTTTCTTTCCATAACTCTTCCCTACCCTACTCGAGTAAAAAGTCAAAAAAGCCATTGAACCACCGGGCTTACCAATGGGGACTCGTACAGCACGGCTACAGTAACCTACAGTATCCGTACGCTGGAGAAGGAGGGAGGAGAAGGTGGAGGGAGGGAGGGAGGGAGTGAGGGATGGAGAGAGAGGAGGAGAGTCAACTTATCCTGATTATCCACGCGTTCACTACTCGTAACACGCGGCTTTCTTGTGTTTCCGAATTGCTTTTCTGTGGTTGAAAAGATTTTCACCATGGCTTAATCCGGTCTAGTCTGGTCTAGTAGTACTCGTAATGAATGATTGCAACCTCTCTGCCTTTTTGCTTGCGGTGGTGGTGGCGGTGGCCGGATATGTTACTGTAGGTGTGGGCAGAGCCGGAGCCTTTCTTGATTGGGAGTGGGGTACTGTGGGGTTCTAGGTGGTAAGAGAGTAAGTACGAGTAGAGAGGGGAACGGACGATGGGCTTGGTTGGGTTGGGTTGGTTGAACTGCAATGGTTGGAG
>QFET01002501.1:27365-43442 GCA_003316355.1 Tuber calosporum
AAAAACATGGAGAGAGAGAGAAAAAGGTGCAATAGAAACGATAATGCCAGCTGCATCTCGACGCCCAAACAGCACACACTCTGAAAGAATGGCAGACGTGCGTGGGATGGGGTGCTCTTCTTCCTGCCTCTCTGTCCACTACATGACTGAGCCAACACTGCGGGGTGGGGGAACGGAAGGGAGGATAAAATCACCACCACAAAAGAAAAGAGGAGAAAAAGGCCTTCACTCAAACTCCTCCTCCTCCTCCAAGGAAAAAAACGAAGAAAGTGCTAGGAACGAAAGGACAGGCAATTAGAGGACAACTCAGTTTTCCCTCCACTCCATCATTATTCCTCTGCTCCCTTTGCTCCCTTTGCTCCCTCCCACTCCTACTCCCACTCTCCCACCCGCTTCAGCCAATCATTGTAGGGCAACAGCTCCTGCTCTGTGGCTCAGTGAACCTCGCACACGCCAATACTCAAGTGGGGCGGCCTGTCGTCTTCCTGGACCTCTTTCTTTTCTTTTCCTTCATTATTTATGAAATCTCTCCCACGCCCGCCGCAAGATATCCGCAGTTGCCCTGGTACTGGTAATAGTTGGAGTGGGAGCTCCCCACCCGGCCGGCCTGCTATTGATGGGTTGCCGGGTATGTGTACTTGTAGGTTAACAATAATAAAAATTCGTCAAAGTCCCAAACATCATCGAATCAGCTTCACCAAACTTCAAAAAATAAAACAAGAAAACCTGCCCCCCCTGCCCACCCCCCTAGATACCGGCCATACTTCAACCAAACCACGCCTCAGAGAGCCCGACCTCATGACCTGCTAGTTGCGAATAAGATGCAAAGTTGTGGACCATAGGCCCACCCTGGCCCCATCCTGACAATTAGCTTACCTACTCTAATGTACGGCGTGCCCGGAGTGGAATGCTGTGAACTGTGCAGTGCTCGTATGGGATCTAATTAATGTCATCCCGGGAAGGAGTTCCTTCACACATACGGTACGCGGGCTGAGGGGGGGGGGTGGGGAGCGAAGGTGGAGGAGAAGGAGCCGTTGGCATTTTGTGCATCCGAGTGCTAGGCTGTTGTCGGTCTTGGGTAAGCACTGGGAAGTGGCACCCCGGTTGACGTGATCCAACGGTTGCTTGGCCCTTTGATCATGATCTACTTGCGCGCAGATGGGAGCGAGCTTAAATGAGCTACCAACCGGACATACTGCCAGGTGCACAGAGGTGAGAGACCCTCCCGGTACCTATCAACCACATACCGGTGAGAGAGCACGGTATGGCACCGTATCCGAGGGGGTCATCTTGGGCCTCCAAAAGGAGGGAGGGAAAAAAAAGAAAAGAAAAACACCGTAAATCAAATGTGCTAGTACAAGTACCGTTAGCCGTACTGGTCCAGTTAGAGTTTCCCCTGAAATTGTGCGCGGGGCTCCCCTCATGATCAAATCCAAAAAAGCAAGGGAATCCCGTGCAGCCGGATTGAGCAAGCCTCACTCAGCATTCCAATTGATGCTGCCCAGTTGATGTATTTTACTCGTACAGTCATGTCGGGACAGTCCTGATGTGTTTGAGGGATACAACAAAGGGAACATTAATGTGAATGAATTGGTTGAATTAGTATACATGGCAGGGTGTAAGATCATTTCTATGAAATATTAAAAAAAAAAAAAAAAAAAAAAATGTTATAAAACCAATTGGGCATTCTATTATTACAGGTCCGGATAATTATCTGATTTTCAATAAAGTAAGTAGGTTGGACTCAGGTTTTTTATCATTATGGAGTACAGGGTTTAGAAAAAAGCAAGTAAACAGTTATTAAAGGATAACTAGCTAAATATATCCTTGTTGGGTATTGTGAATTGTGCAAACCTTGTACTATGATAATAATTTGATATCAAATCTAGTGTATTATTGATAAGAATATGTTATGACATAGTTAATTTTGATCAACAAGGGAACAAATTACAGTCCTGCAGAAAAATAATCCTGCAGTGCTTACTAAAGTCAAACATTTCTTTTTATTTAAATAAGTTTATATTTGTATTAGGAGTATAGGACACTCTATCTCTATTACAACCACTACCCGTGAAAAACTAAAAACATATTATTTCATAAGCTATATTCTTATTAGCAGAAAACTCTCACACTATTTCACTTTTACCCCTAATAGCAAAAGTCTTCATAAGTCTTCTATATAGATAAACCTATGTTAATCTTCCCATCGAGTAAGAAAAAGGGGAAAAGAAATTCCACTTATCTACCTCAACAATATAGAGGCTCCCAGTTCCCTGCCATGGCAGGTTGATACCCAACCTTGAGTCACTTATTCCTTTATTATTATAACAGAATTCTACTATATTTCTACTACTACTACTAATTTGATTTTGGTTATTACTTATTAGAATTTATACCAAATAAGTACTACTATTTGATTGCTTCTCCCAACTTGGTTATGAGTTACTAAGGACCTGTTTGGCAACCATGTTATTAGAAACGATGGTGGTTTCTAAACACATTTTGGAGATTAGATTTTGAATTGACCAATCAGGATCTTTCAAAGGTTATCTCATCTGATAAACTCTAATTATTGGATCACTGTTGACAGATTGTGATTGGTCAATTCAAAATCTAATCTCGAAAATGTATTTAGAAACCACCGTCGTTTCTAATAACATGGTTGTCAAACAGGTCCTAAGTGGTTATTCTTTCCTTGTTTCACTTATTCCTCCTTCCTCCTTGCCTCTACCCATTTGGGTATTACTATCTCCCTGTGAGACGTAATGAATTACAATAGTATTAGCGATCGCTAATTACTAATTGTGTGAATTCCAGTAGTTGATTTGTTTGTTCCAGGCTGTCGCTTTTAACCATCTTTTTACAGTGTTTGCTAGTTAAGGGTAGTTAGTTCTAAGGAGACTGGAATCAAACTGGTCATATAATTTTGATTCGTAGATAGAGATTATCTAGGAAGGCTTTGTCAGTAAAGTAGGAAAGATTTTTATGTAAAAGCTATAAGATTTATAGGATGTTGTCAGAGTTGCTTGATAATGGTTAAAGCTTGCAAGGAACTTCAATATCGGTATCTCAGTGCAGAGTGTCCGCAGACTATATCTATATCTCATACCTATTGAGGACTGGACCAGATATTCTTTGTCCCAATCCAAGTGTGAACATCATTGGACACTGAAAATTCTCTTGCCCACACAGTAAACTGTAAAGTTCAAGGGCCTGTGTCTTTCTTGAGGTACTTCACCACTTGTTTGGAGGCACCAGACCTTCTTCGACTGATTTAACTATAACTATAGAGTTTGGAACTTGCGAATAGTTTCTAAGACCACCAACAGGGCCAGTTGAGTGGTTAACTAGATTTGCTACATGATGTGTTAAATGGCTCTGCACATGCGTTGAGGTATAACTTGTATCCCTAATCAGTTTAATACCATCTCCTCTTCCCTCCATCTCCTTGGTAACCTGTTCTGATATGTTGTATGAACCCATAAACCCCTTAGTATAGCTTAGTCAACATCAGCCCAGCCTGTAGTGTATATAATAAGGACATGCAGAGGAACAGTTTATCGCTTCTACAAAGTATTATAACAAACATAGGGACCTAAACTGAAGAATGGTTTATAGGTACTCAATTAGGTAGGGTAATGCAGCTAGGCCAGGTCTCTCTGATCCATAGTTGAGTAGGGTAACCCACTTAGGCTGGATAAGCCAGAGCCATAATAGGTTAGGGCAACCCACTCAAGCAGACTAGCCCATCAGCAGATTACGTAGGGTAACCAGTTAGTCAGGAGAACTAACGGATTGGCATCAACCAAAGTAAGTAGTATATGGGCTTTTAGGCTTAGTACATCGATATAACCGGCTGAATTATACTCGCTGTAACCGGTATTCGTTAAAATTGTTAAGGCTTACAAGGCTAACGGACACTAGCTGGGCTAGTATAGGGTTAGTATATTTTATTATTGGTTTCAAGTATCATTTGATAGTTAGTTTTTTTTATGATTGGTTTCAAGTATCATTTGATACTTAGTTTGTTAGATGTTGGGTTTCATATATCAGGCCGATACTCAATATGTTTTATGTTTTGTTTTATGTATCAGGATAATACATATTTTGTTTGCAGTAATATTGAGGTGAATAAGGCTTTAGTTTTCTCGGAGGACTTTACAAGCAGAGCTTATTTATATCTGTTGATTGGAAATCAAAGGGAAGGATATGGAAAGCTTTGATAAAGTGATACTATGTATTTAAGACTGCTCCACAGTAGCTTAAACAGGGAAGACTACAACAGACAGAGTTTTCAATATACTGGGTTGAGTAGTTACTAGTTTTCAGTTTGCATGAAACTAGGGCTATTAAGTAGAGGACTTAGTGAGGCTGGTGATATAGTAATCGACAACTGTTAAAAAACTTATCAAGATCTCCGGTAGAAATACATACTTGAAGTCCTGACAGTTTGGGATCTGAGTTACTATTGTTATACCCTACCGAGACGCATTCCTGTTGGTGCCTAATAGGCACATGGAGCCATTACATTTTTTTAACTTCAAAAGTAGTTGAGCCAAAAGCAGGCAGAGGTTAGGAAACCTCAGGTTTACAAGCAGAGGCGCAGGATAGGTGACGAGAGACTTCAGACAAGGTCAGGTAAGCAGATCTTGCGGCAAGAACTTACCAAAAAGAAAGGCAGTAAAAGTACCAAAAGTAAACAAGAAGCTGCATCCAGCTTCAAAGTAGACGAAGCAGGAAGACAGTTATCGCGATACCAAGCAAAGTAATTGCTAGCGGAATCAGCGAAAGAACTAGCCAAAGAGAAAATGAGAACTCAGGGACAGTTTCTAGGTATGTCAAAGAGATTCAAGGTGAACCAAGCACTAGCACCCAAGGAGGATCCAGGCAGCTCAAATAGTGAAGAGAGCTCTGATAGCTCTAGTGATTCCGACGACATCTCAAATCCAGGACCTAAGAATGCGCCAGTAGCTAGAGAGCCATCACCAGCAACAACAGCAAAGTTTAGCATCAAGGTTCCTACACCAAAGAAGTTCCGTGGTCAAGGAGAAGACCTTCAGCCAGAAGTGATCGATCGTTGGTACAAGTCAGTCCAGTTATACTTAAGACTACATTGAGTCAATTCAAAAACAGCTGGAGCGTGAAACTATTGAATACAGTACACAGAAGGGAGAGCTCAGGAAGCAGCTTTCCAGGCCGCAGAAAACTATAGTGAAGAGTTGACTAGAGATAAGCTTATCGACTGGTTAAGAGAAAGATTACAGTCATCCAGGCACAAGGATGACCTCTACAAAGGATTCCATATGATTGAGAAAGTCGAGAATGGGAAGACGCAGTGCATTACAACGCGGCTACAGACCTGTTGAAGTACCGATCACGATTACCAGAAGGCACCATTTTCGAATATACCTTTATCCAAAGGTTCTTCTAATGCATGCACATTAGGCTAAGGGCAGATGTCGAAACATGATACGATTCTAGCGACACAATCTAGGCAACGATAGCCTATGCAGAGAGAGTCGATGCAATCCTTGACGATACAGGAGCCTAAGGACAGGACAAGCAGAAGGATCGATACAAGGAAGACAACTCCAAGAAGTACAACAAACGTCCATAGAAGAAACCGGAATCAAGCAAAACGAAGACTACAAGAGAAAAAGGAGCATGCTTTACCTGCTGCTGTAAAGGACATATGGCAAAGAATCGTCCCAACAAAAGTGACAAATGCAAAGGAAAGACACCCAAGAAGGACACTTAATCAAATCGAGTTGAAGAAGCCAGCAGTGAAGATGAAGTATATGTCAATATACTAGAAGTGGAAACCAATGCATCAGCACAGAACACACTACCCTTGGGTGATAGGAGTCACACTGCATTGGAATGAACGATCCTGATTAACAGCAAACAAGCTAGAGTCTTATTTGATACAGGAACTATAGGAACATACCTATTGAGTGCAACCTTTGTGACTACACATAGAATTCCATGTACTGAAATGGCAACTACTGCAACTATTAATATGGCTATAAAGAGGATTATGATCTGAATCCCAGAAAGAATACAAAGTCAGTATAGCGATTGGGAAAATGAAGAGTACTGGCAATAGAATGATGGTGGGGAACCTAGCCAAGTATGATGCCTTGATAGGGATGGCATTCCTATCACGAAATAAAGTATTGTCGAAGGTGGAAAGCTGAGGATTCAATTTCCTAAATATAAGATATGGGTCAATTGCACACTAACAAGTGCTAGAATTTGAGCAGCTGTGACAAGCACAGAAGAGATAATTAAACAATAGCCAAAGGTAGTCCCTGACCCAATTGACGAAAGGTTATCAACTTTAAGGAAGATCAAGCAGCGAATTAGATTGAAGGATCCAGAGAATCTCAAGATGGTGCCTATATACTCAGTACCAGAGAAGTATAAGATTCGACTCAAAGTATGGCTGGACCAGAATCAGTGAGAAGGAGTCATTGAACGTGCAGAAGTGCCTGGAGCAGCACCTATATTTGTGTCAAGAAAAGGGAAGACTGATAGCAGGATCAGATGTCAAGTGGACTATACAGCAATAAATGACAATACTCAGAAGAATGATGAACCTATTCCAAACCAAAGGAGACATATCTATGCATTAGGAAGGATGCGATACAGGAGCAAGATAGACCTAAGCGATGCCTACTTTCAAACCTGGGTTCACCCAGACAATGTTAAATATAACAGTTTCAAAACACCCTTCCGTGGTTTAGTCAGCAAGCTCATATTACAAGGAGACATGAATGCCTCAGGAACATATATAAGGATCATGTCCGACCTAGTCGCTGACTACCTAGGAGAATTCATGTGGTTCTATATCAACAATATAGTCATGTTCTCTGATAGAGAGTGCAACCACTTGAAACACATTAAAATGGTCTCTGACAAGTTGGAAAAAGCAGAGTTCTTTGCGAGCAGAAAGAAGTCGGACTTCTTTTCTATAAAATTACAAGTATTAGGCCACATCATTGATGACAAGGGGCTTATAGCATCCCCTGCAAAGTTCAGGAGACTTGAAGAGTGGGAAACACTGAAGAATAAGAAGCAACTTCAGGAGTTCCTAGGATTGGTAAACTACATTAGCCAATTCCTACCACATATCGCCACTATCATAGCTCCCTTGACAGATCTTACAGGATATGAGGAGTTTGTCAGGACACCAATACATGATCAATGCATCGAAAATGTGAAGGAGATTGCCAAACCGAATCAGGTTATGAGCTCAGTCAACCACACCCCTATACAGAAAGATATGGCTGATTACTGATGCCTCTGACTCACGGGTAGGAGATTGGCTAGGACAAAGAGACACCCCAGAAACAACAAGGCCTGCAGCATTGCACCGCAGGAAATTCACCAACTAATTGATGAACTAAGGAACTACCGACAAGGATGCACTTGCCATTATGTATGGCTTAACCTTGTTTGACATATTCTTGTAGGGCATGAATTTACGATCATAACTGACCACCAACTATTGGTGTACCTGAAGACAGCCAAGAACCTCTCACACAAGGTGCTGAGGTGGCGAACCCATTTGGGAAAATATGAGGCAAAGATATGTTATAGGACTAGGAAGGGAAAATATATAGCTGACATTCTTTCCCGCCTTTATGAGCAATTTGATTTAAAACCAAACAATGCTCAGGATGCTACCAACGAAGAAGATTCCAATCCCCACAACATACTCTTCAACTCCTTAAATATGTTGTGATTTGAACCACTTCCTATTGAAGAATCACTTCTATCTGATAACTCTCATTGCTCTAAAAGGGCAGAAAATGATTGGGGAGAAAGAATGAAAATAGAAATTAGCGATAATGAGAGAGACCACGTGGCCATGCACAGTAGTGCATGCTATGATCGGCATTGTACCATCCATGAGGACGAGAAGTTCAGAAACAAGATAGTGCTACCAGAACTAGTCTTTACTTAAGAAGAGAGGAATAGCATTTTGCTACCCCAACGGTGGGTAGTGGCCTTAGATGCAGTCTGGCGACGTTTGAAAGAACAACAAGGACATATGAGTTCTGAATACCAGGAACAGGCGAGTCCTTAGCACTATCAGACTACAGAGCTTAAGTGGCCTCTCTACTCCAATGCGGAACTCTTTGAACTAAGCCTTATTGAAGTCATCGAGCCCACTACCCTTCCTCACTACCAACGTACATTCTACAAGCTCTATGAGGATGAGGAGAACGAAGTACCACGCCTGGAGTGAGTACATAATGAACGAGATATGGCAGCAGTGGTAGCAGAGATGAGTAGCCTATAGAGACAACTCCACGAGGAAGCCTACAGGAACGCTAACCTGTACAAACAAGCTTCTGATGCAAGCAAAACTGGGAGAGGTGGCAAGCTATCCCACTAAAGGAACAGGGATGGACTGATATATGTAACGACCAGGAGTGGTCAAGATTGCCAATACATATCTAGGGATATACAGTGAATGGGAAGACACTGAGGGAGATAGTTATTGATGAGATTCATAACTGAGGATACCAAAGGGCAGATTGGAACCTACACTATGCTACAGAATATATATATTGGTCCGAGGTGAGGAAAGATTTCTGAGACTATGTTCGTCAAGGCGATTTATGCCAAAGGAATAAGGAACGCAATAAGCTACCTGCTGGAGAGGCACAAAATATGCCAGTAGCTGCGGAGATATTCACCTTCTATGCTATCGACTTTCCAGGACCATTCACATGTCTGTAAATAACAAATATAATACAGAACTAGTAGCTGTCAATAGGCGGTTGGATTTACTTGGTTTATTCCTACGCATTCAAACAGTCAAGCAATAGAGATACTCACCCTCCTCCTGCATATTTTTTCACTCCACATGTAGTACCATCTTTGATTATCAGCGATGCTGACGCATGTTTTACCTCACAATTTTGGGCCCAAAGCATGAGGTATTTGGGAATCGAACACATTAAGGCACTACCTGGAAACTACAAGACCAATAGACAGGTTGGGGGAAAGATTAGGAAACTTGGGACCACATTCAGGAATGTTATTGACAAGAGCCTGAACAACTGGTTACTTGCACTTCCAGAGTTAGCAGCCTATGACAATGCAGGACACTCTGATATCCTGAACATGTCACCACACAAAGTAGTATATGGATGAGAATATCCAATGCTGTCTACTATCAGAGTCAAAATCACCCGGGTGCCTGCCTCCGATAACTTCCTGAACAGACAGCAGGATTTTTGAAATTAGGCCTATATATCTATCAAGATAACAAGATTTAGGAGTACCAAGATAGCAGCAAGGAGAAGGACCACCCACAAACTGATTGATGTGGGCGAACAATTGTTAGTCTGAGGAGACCTTTTCGCTACGGAATCTGGTAGAAGCAAGAAGCTGGAACTCAGAGGGGGACGACCCTTGCAGGTTTTGGAATAGTATTCTTACACATAGAACTATATGGTCAAGATGGATACTAGGATTTACCGATGCAAGGAAGGAGTATTTCATTGCTCTACAGTTAAGAGATACATGGAAAACGATGATAATAGGTTTACTGACAGGGCCTATGCGAAACCAGGGCCGATTATGGTTGAAGAGGTACCAGAGGGGGAAGTTTAGCAGGTGTTGGATTCCCGCCAAGACTGTTCACGAGACCAGTTCCTATTAAGTGGAAAGGTTATACAGATACTGAGAACAGCTGGGAGCCTGTTGAGGGATTAGAGAACCCTATTAACCTTGTGCAGGTATGGGGGACAGATAACTTTCCAGGCGAAGAGTTTCCTCTCATTACAGGATATATTGAGATCGGATTCACTTCAAAGACACCAGTATAAGGGGAATTTGCTGATGAAGGAAAGATGGATGAAGGATTTTGGAAACTCTATTTGGAGAGCGATTATGACGACTCTGTAGTCTCAGATGTTGGCTATGTTATCAAGACTTGGTTTTAATTTTAGTTTTTATTATTAGGGAAATTGTTTTTTGGTTATGGTTCTGGAAACAGTTGTTTTATTTCAAGGGTGTAACCAGTATTAGGTACTATTGTTAAGACTAAAAAGGCTAACAGAAACTATCAGGGCTAGTAAGGGGTTAGTTTATTTTATAATTGGTTTCAAGTATTGTTTGATACTTAGTTTGTTTTATGTTGGGTTTCATGTATCAGGCTTATACTCAATATATTTTATGTTTTGTTTTATGTATAGGGATGAAACATATTTTATTTGCAATACTGTTTTGGTGCATGAGGCATTTGTTTTATCGGAGGACTTTACAAGCAGAGCTTGGTTATATCTGTGGATAGGAAATGAAATAGATGGATATGGAAAGCTTTGGAAAAGCGAGATCATGTATTTAAGACAGCCCCTCTGGAGCTTAGACAGGGTAGACTTCGACATATAGTTTTCAATATACTGGGTTGAGCAGTTACTTCTTTTCAGTTCCCACGAATGCACAGCCATTAAGTTAAGGAATCACCGAAGCTGGCGATATAGTAAACGACAGCTGTTAAACAACTTATCAAGATTTCCGGTAGTAATATTCACTAGAAGTCCCAAAAGTTTGGGATCTGGGTTACTATCGTTATACCTTACCTAGACGCATTCCTATTGGTGCCTGATATACCCAGCAAGGCGTTACAGTCGCCATAGTGAGTGTAAATAATAGAGATATTGCAAGAGTTATTACATGAATGTAAATTCTCCTTACATAGGTATCTACAGTTATTTGAACTATGATAAGAGCAAGTTACACTTTTGTAGTCACTGCATACGTGGAGAGCAACCTAACACTACCCTGATTTAAAGTTACACAAAACTCAAAAGTCTACTATAGACACCCTGTGGTGACTTGGGACGTTTGGGGAACCTAACACTCAGATATGGCCCCTGCGTTCTCACATTGGGTCAGAGTAGTAAAGTACCACCGTTAATAAAATACAGGCTAAATCGTAAGGACGAAGGAGGTCATAAAATACTGTATATACTTCACTGCTTTAAAGCTGACTATATGCAATCTGGATGAGATATAGAGTAGTGGGAAATGGCTGACCACAGGAAGTTGTTAGTATTTCTAACAGCATGTGCTGTGAATGTACTCTAGGTGGCTTATATCTGTTACCCATATGGTAAATGGTTCAAATAATTTGATGAGATAATATATAGAACTGGGAGGTTACTATATGACTACAACCAATACTGGCGAGATGAAGTGTATATAACAGAGCTGCTCAGCCTAGGTGAAAGATCTAAACTCTAAAGTATGGAGAACTAAGACTTTGATAATCAGGAGGAATATGTACTTGAGTGCATATATGCATGAAAGACAGCCATCCAGACTGATCAACTGGCATTATGTAAGATGTTGGCCTCTGGGCTACATCAAATTGAACTTAGTTCATTGGGCAAATGGATCGAAGGCTATATACTGCTGGAGTGCTAGATACACTCAGAATACTAATTAGTTAAGGGGATCTATTGACAGAGCACGTCAGACATTTTCAGGGTCAAACAGGGTTTCCACTTTGTATGACCAGGGCCATGGTGGCTAAGATTTCTTCATATATATGGCGAACATGAGTACCGGGAGAATTGTACAAATAGCTAGCGCTACCACCTAGTTGAGTGACATCCTCCGTCTCCTCTACACATTCGGCGATTGAAATCTCAAAACCTCTAGAAACATCAACACTTTCGCTTTGACGCAACCTCACTCTTTGGCAATAATAGGAGGTGGGAATTTGTCATAATGATTCCCTCCTCTCCGTGATCATCAGGGTCTACCCCTTGGAGTTCTATCTTCCCTTTTCCGGCATCTTCGTTGATGGTTCCTCTCCTTTCGCTACTTTTGTTTTGCCTTGCTTAGCTTTTTGATGAGTCTAGCTCAATTTTTGCATAGTCAGGAATTGCCACTTACCTCTCAATACGGCTGGGAGATAGGGTTGCAGTAGGAGTAAATACTCTGCAGGCCGACAGTTGCTTTAGCAGTCAGATGGTCGATACACCCACACTGACTTTGAAGAGAACTGACTAGATAGCTATACACATGACCATGCTCACTACTGCCCTCTTTCCGAATAGTCGAAATTTGCACTTTTTTCAACACCAAGGGAAACTTCTAGAAAAACCTCGCCTCAAAAGTAGCGATATCTGATGCATCACATTACACGAACCCAAAAATGACCCTAATGCATTTTCGAGTCTAGTAATGGCATCTTGTGACGTGCAAATGGACATTGAGTCTGAGGAAGGCGCATTAGCGCTGTCTACACTGAGCCCAGGGGGCAAGGAAACAAAAGGCCCTAACCTTGCCTCCAAGAAACTTATGAAAGTAGTGATGAATTATCTCAGGGTTGACTGACCCCCAAAGTACAAACAGATCACGAGGAATGTCTTGTCCTTTGACACCGATATGTTCTTGAATTGGGAATCTACTATTATGACTGTGGTTATGGTGCTTGCCCATCAAGTACAGATGCTCATGGCCACGACTCTGAACCTGCTTAGAACGGTTAATGACTGGTCTAGGGGCACGACTTTGGCTCCAAAGAAAGGAATGAAACTGATACTCAAAAGATAAGAACAACTGGAAGCCTAAAGTTACGCTGCTGTGGCCTCACAACCGCCACTACGATCTGAAGGACAGACACCGGCTAGACAAAAGAGGAAAGCGGAAGCAGGGCAGATACCAGCGAACCACCAGGCAGTAAAGTAGAAAAAGCAGGAGAAGCCGCAACAGAAACCAAGCTCGAAGACGGGAGGAAGCGAAGTTTCCCCGAAGAACCTGTCTACTGGCCTGGTAAAGAGGATTTTTTTTGCGACAAGGAAGGTGGCACAAGCGTTGGTTGACCCGGCTCGTGATGAAGTAAAGAATTTTGTTGCTATCGCCACAGTCCGGTCCAAATGCGAATATAAAGCACAAACGAATTTACCGGTGTTCTCAAATTAGACGAATGGAACAGTCACCTTGACTGCCCCGGCTGGGTTAGACTAGGGCCAATATACATGGTACTTAGACAAGCTGACGTCAGCACTGAACGAGACAATTAATGATGGGGGTCCAGAGTTCCTGCTTTAGAGGAGGGCCCCCACTGAGATTGACGTAATCGTGCACACAGTGTCCCTTGTGGCGATCCTAAGAGACACTGAGGGTTTGGAGAAGCCTGTCAAACAGGCTTTCAAGGAGTCTCATAAGATAGAAACAGAGGTGGGAAAGTTCATTAAACCAGACCGGGCTGCTTCAGATGAAAAGAGGGCGACTTCGATCATAATCCAGGTTCCGGATGATGAAGTAGCAAAAGTTACACCATCAGTCCCCTTCATGAGCAAGTACAAACAGTCGAACTTGATCTGGCAGGCATCTGCAACTATGCAATGCCAGCGCTGTTGGAAGTATTGCCACCCTCAGGCAGGCTGCAAGGAGAATCTGCCCATGTGCCCAATTTGTTCACAACAGCACACAGAAAAAGAACATCCATGCAACGAACCGGCCTGCAGAGGGTCACAGAAGGTAATCCCAGCTTGTTGCATGATGAGACACACCAAATGTGCTACCTGCAAGGGCCAACATTCGGCTAGAGACCCTGTTTGCCCAGACAGGATAAGTGTAAAAGAGACTGCAAAAGAAAACTATGACTCTAGAATGGCTTCGCGGGCTGAACCATTAGGCGAGGAAGGTATTAGATGCGCGAGAAATTGGGCCGTTGGGCAAGTAACTCGGGAACAGCGCATTCAAATGAAAAGAACAGATGGAGAATCAATGTTGTACAACACAATTGCCGAGGGAGCAATAGTGTGTTTCTTTCATTATTTCATATTGTCTGAGGGTTTAATGTTTCCTTTGTATGTATACAAGATCCCCCACTGTATAATGGGCAACCCCTTAGAGTGCCAAGTTACGAGTGTGTTTTTTTACACTCACCCAAGGTACGGGTGTGTACCTATGTGGCACTTAGAACTCAGATTAGTGTTTCCTTTGTAATGGTTTCAAAGGATATTGAAATTTTGTACTTGAGGATTTTTGGAAAATAGCGACCTTTGTTAGGCGACTGACATTCCTTTGGCTTAATGAATACTTAGAACAGGAACGATGGCGGAGATTCGGTACCACCAGAATAACTGTTTATCAAAACAAACGAACTTACACACGTAGTCGGATATTTAAATATACATGCCAACCGTTACTGACCCACTACGGACGTTGGAATCTTGAGAGCAAAGGTGGAGCTAGCACTATATGAAGCTAGCAGTGCAAAGAGGTTTCACGATCATGAATACACCCGAGGTCGACACGAGATTACCGGATAACCCAATGTAACATCTACCCACGGTCTTCGATTACAGGCTAGCTAAATCAGCATTATTAGCATGGGTATTGACATAGAGGTACCTATACCAACAGACTGGATCGGATCACATAGTATACTCACAGAACTGGACTCAAATGACTTACACCTGGCGACACCTTCTCCAGAATGGGACAAGATCAAATGGCAGGATGAGAAAGGGGTCCCCTCCCGCTAGATAGAGTCCTCCATAAAAAATTATGTCGATCACGAATACAAAAATCTGAGTAACCCTGCAATGGCCTTACTACTTTTGAGGAGAACTTGTTGAGGTTGATACAGATGGTAAATGGCTTGGCCCCAATGAAGAGACAAACGAGATGGTAAAAGGCGTGGTGGACACTCAACATCACCGAGATGAGAAGGGTTTATACCTCTCCTGCTCTGCGTATTGGACGTGACGGGAGCGGGGTTAAGGAGAAGCCGGAGTGGAGGAAAGCATAGTGGGCTGCAATTATGAAGGCAAAGCGGAAATACAGGGAAGAGTTCTTAGCCTAATTAAAGAAAGATGGTGTGTGGATGCTATATCAGTACATCTAGCAACGGATCCTGTACAGAGTACCTGGTAAAGATAGTAATACACCAGAGGACACTGTGGCAATTATCATTAGCCACTTTTTCCCAGAAAATCAGGATCCGATATCTTCGACACTCTCCTACCACAGGGAACTGTCACGAATGGTGACTAAGCAAGGCAGAATTTCGCATGACTCATAGTTATGAGTCACAAGGTTGTTATATTTCGCACTATGACTCATTAGAAGTCATGGGGTTTTTTCATGATGCACACTTGTGCAATCATTGTTATGTTGTGATTGGTTGATCGTGCGCATGACTCATATTTGTGAGTTATATGATGTAATGATTTGCGCACATGACTCACACTATGAGTCATGGGTTTCGCGCAGGTGACCACTTTAGGGCACATGACTTATTATATGAATTATGATTGGTTGGCGCGCGGCGCAGTTGACTCAGAGGAGTCAGCTGATGGATTTCATACTATGACTCACTATGAGTCATAGAGGTCGTATGACTCACAGGAATGAGTCACCAGGGTTAGGGTTGAGGGAAGAGTGCCTATATAAGGACCTCTAGGCGACCTGTAGTTAGGACTCTTCACGCAACCATCTAAGTTCTTTCCTATACAATTACTTTACCTCTTTACATGTTCTATTCCCCTATTGGCGTTGTGCGATAGGAACCATAGGGTTCAGCTATCAAGACAACGTAGGCATAGGCCTAAGAGCAATAGTGGAAATCCGCCTAGTACTACTGGTTGCAATAGTACTCCTACCCTGGTGGTTGAGATTAGCGCCGCGCCCAGTACCGGACTATTACTGCGGCCCGGTCATATTCATCCCACCCAAAGAGAAGTAGTTACCTGTTGCAAAACCAGCTTACAGCATAGGATCGTAACATTCGGTTGCGTCACTTAAGCAACACCCAACTACAAAACGGGAGACTCTACAGACAACGACATCGACCTTACTGAGGGCAAAATCGATACCTCAACACTTGGCCCGGCACTTGAAGAAGCAATTAGCACAAACCTATCCAGAAGCTAGTCACAAAGAACCATAAGTCCGGTGACCCCTGAGCCGGCCTCACCAACAGGATCTCTGGAACCAGAAACCCCAAGACCAGAAAGGATGTCAGCACCGGGAGCAGCAACTGCCGGTGGAGGAGCAGGAATTCAACTAGCAGGATTTACAACTGCACAGTTC
>QFET01002502.1:3989-16167 GCA_003316355.1 Tuber calosporum
GACATAAGGCTACGAGACCTGAAGAGAGGTAAGACGAGCGGTACGTATCGTTACCTGTTGCAGTTAAAGGAGATAGTGTGCCTTGTCCGGCAGACTAAGGATAGGTTTGTAACACCTATAGTTGGATTGGAACTTGCAGCTCTATTGCTTTATTAAGCTTTAACTTAAAGCTGAGGTATCATGGATAGAGAAAGAGCCAGCAAGACATTCCACTTATCTTATGATACCATATAAGTCAAGGATACAAATCGCGCAACAGGTTGCCCTGTCTGGTGATTGGGGCAAAGCAGTTGCAAAGCGTATTATGAACCAGGAGGTAGCCTTTATCAAGTATGGGAAGATACCAGCACCTAGGCAGGGAAAGCATTCCAAGGTAGTAAGCTGGTTAACTGATGAGGGTACAATATTGGCCATGAAGGAATACATGTCACAGGATGGAGAAGGTATGTTGCTTAATAATCCTTATATTAATTCCCTGATCATAGTGTAGTTTGAAAAATACTTTATCTAATTTATTACCTTATTAGCCATGGATTCTATAGGACTGGCCAATGCTATTACAGGTTATTGGAACGAGAAATATGCCACTTCTGCAAGCTCTGAATACCGAGAGGTACAACTTTATACCCCAGATGGTATTAAGAGACGAATTAAGAAGGCTCTCTCTTCTCGATCTGCACGTGTCTGGTTTGCCAAACTTGGCTAGAACCAGAAGGAACTACGCAAAGCAGTCTACAAAGATGGACATGAACGAGAAGATATTCTAGAGTATCGCCAACATGTCTTCCTTCCCCAGCTGGAGACTCTGAAGCCTTGAATAATAGAATGGGATGAGGAATTGCAGCCAATACAAAAGGAACTCCTATTGGGAGTGAAGCTAATAGTGTTCATTACACATAATGAGTCGACATTTAACTCAAATGATGGCCGTCGGTATATTTGGATGCATGAAGACAATGCTCCTCTGAGGAAAAAGGGAGGAGGACAAGGCCTACACGTGTCAGAGACCTCTTGACACCTATTGGACAGTTTGGAGAGGGTGAAGTATGTGAGATTCTGAAGTGTGGTGGGGACACATGGTGGAATGGAGAATTAATGCTGAAACAACTTATAGCAAAAGCTATTCCCACAGTTGAGAGGGAATTTCCTGGTTGCCAAGGATTATTTGCATTTGATAATGCAAAAAGTCACCAGAAATACACTTCAGATGCGCTGCAGGTAGGGAATATGAATCTGAGACCTGGGGGGAAAAATATACTCCCAATGCGTGATGGATGGTTTGTTAAACCAGAGAGCCCCAATGAAGTCAAAAGTCAGACTATGATGTTGCCTGATGGCAGGCTAAAGGGGCTACAAATTGTGTTAATGGAAAGAGGACTTTGGCCAACTGGATGCAAATTTCTTACCTAATGCTCAATACCTGGTAATAGTCGAGGAACAACGAAACCAAATCCAGCCTGCAAGTATCCTAGAAATGCATCTTGTTGTGCTCAGGCCCTATTGTCATCACAGCCTGACTTCCAAGAGCCAAAAGGAGAATTGCAAGAGACCATTGAGGCTGTAGGGCATTTAGTTATATTCTACCCCCCATACCACTGCGAACTCAACTTCATTGAGTACTTTTGGCGAAGAGCCAAGTTATATGCCCGTACTCACTATGGATATTCATTTCCTGCATTAGTTCAAGTAGTTTCACAGGCTCTTGCACAAGTCTCAAACAAGCTTATTAATAAGTATTACCTCAGAATACTACAGATGATGGATGCATATCGAATAATATTGTATATGCTTCCACCGACTTCCATCGATTTGTATTTACACGTTATTCCTCCCACCGCCGTATTCCTGAATCTTACCTCCATAATTCCTAATCATCCTTCTCTCCTACCTCTTAGTTATACCATGATGCCTTTTTTCTATTGCCTGTATGTATGATATCCCTTCTCATCATTATATTTTACAAATTAAATTAGTTCTAATAAGATTTAAATTAAATTATAGAATATGTTAATTACTTTTTAAAAATTTTGGTTTCAATATATTGCAATTATTGTTATCCTACTTTAACTGAAGCAATAAATAGCTGACATAAGCATTACGGTTGCCGTCACATCAAAAATTGTCACATATTGGGTGTGAAAAGTGAGTCTATGTCTAGTCTTCCGGAACCATACCACTTTTCACACTACCATGGGTCGAGTTGAATTAAATATTGAAGCCTTTCAAGAGACAACATGCTAAACGAGCAAATGCTGCTAAGCAAGAATCAAAGGGTTCTCCTTCAAGCAATTCCGTATTCTGCTCCGTGTTAACTCTACCACCTTCTATAAATCTGCTGAACCTGCTACAGCCTTTGGTCTTCTTTCAAGGAAGAGTGGGATAAAGGCCCTAGAAAAAAAATATTACATCCAAGAACTCATAAACTAAGCTTGGTGGACAAGAACTTACATGACATTAAGTAGTTATTGCAATTTCTATATTATGAACAAAAGATAGAGGAGATTGAGCATGCACAAATTAATTACGCAATAAGAAAGAAGAGAATCAACATAGCTCAAGAGGCTGCACAGGTGAACCTTTATATTCTAAATCCTCTTCAGAATTTTTTCTCCCTTTTTAAAAAATAATAATAATAATAATAATAATAATAATAATATTTAAATAAATACTGCCTTTTTATTTTGTGCTATTTAACTACAACCTGGTATAAGCGCTATCCACCCACAATTTCCTCATTGCCCCAAAACCTCTCACAATAACCTTCACTTCCCTCTTTCTCCACGAACCACCCCCATGTTACTTTCAACGGGTACAAGTGCCAGGTTAAAAGTTAATGAACAGTTATTTTAGGTTAACCCGCAAGATAATCCCTGTCTCGTGCGAAAACGTATAGCCTGTGCCTTGTACCATTTGGATGGTTAGTGTTCCTACCTCCTGTCTCCTCTTCTCTCTTAACTTCCTCATTCTTTCCCCTGCTTCCCTTAACATCTCTCTTCTTCTTTCCCCCGTTTTCTCCTTTCCCACATGTATAGGTATCTCATGAGGGGAACTTGTACAAGTACAGGTTGCGGAATAGTTCTCCGGTGGAGATGATTCCAGGGCGCCACCATGTTGGTCAAGCCATAACTGCCTCTTCTAGGGGGTAGAAATTTTTAAAGGGTTCGTGTAGTCTGTCCTCTTTGGCAATCAATAGGCTTACCCTCAGGACTAGTTATCCACTGGAAATTCCCACAGGCTAGCCCCGGTCTCCGGGTGCGGTGCCGTATGCTACCAAAACCAGTTGGGATAACCGACTGCTTGAGTTGGACTTTGCCTTGTGGCGCTCTGACAGCAGTTTAGGCAGTTCACTTGGTGTCAGTTCCATCAACTCTGCTTGAGCATTCCCAGTGCCGTTCAAGCACCAGACAAGATTTCGTTCATGGGTTACCAAGTAAATTCTTAGGTGCTGGCACTATAAGAGGCACGGGATACTGAACAGCAAGACATTGTGGTATCGTGTTGCTATGCAACAAAAACTCCATGTCTTAGACATCCCTGCTATTCTAGCTTTGCACGAAAACATCTTGCTTGGTGCTTGTATCGAACTACAATAGCACTTGCATCTGACATAGAGTACGGTATCTGGAAATGGGATAGGCTTTTTTTCCACTAGTCAAGTATTTCCGTGGCTTTGTAACAATAGCCCTATTTTCAGGCACTGCACGTGCTCCTACACGTAGATACTCGTTACACGTACAGGAAGTACGGTATTAGAAAACAGGGATCCGCAAAATATGTGGCAAAAGGTCCGTGGGTCTCACAAACTCACACGCTTACTTCCGAATACTTCTTCCTTAGGACGAGGACAGGTATATTTCTGTACAATACTACAATTGTACGTTACCTCACTCCACAAACCTGGGAGCGCATGGACATTTGGGCGAAGGGACATTTTTAGCTTGATGCCGCGGGACTTGTAAAACCGGAGGGATTTTGCCGGGAAAATATTGCTTATCTTCAACCAGCGTTCCAATGAGAGTTGTGGCCCTATCAGATGATAAGAGTGGATGACCCTCTTCAAGAGAGAAAGAGATAGGAGTGCCCCAAATCTTCATGGAGATATTGTAATTTAGAATCAGGCAAAAGTTTTGCCAGGAGCAGGGACATGATAATTACTGTCAGTTTCCTTGGAAAAAAACTACTGGTAAATATTTCTCAAATTTTTGGCCTAAAAACAGTCTGATGGCAGGGGGTTGGCGTACTTGTACTTGCACTATCACTGCTCGAGTATTGCACGTGCCAGGGGAGATGTTTTCGCACGGTGCTGGTACAGGTGCTCGTACAGGACGGGTAGCTAGCTACAAATAAACCGCGGATTTGACAAGAAAAATAAAAAAATAAAAAATAAAAAATACCATGCACTTGACAAGGCCCGAGGTCGTTGGGGCCTCCAGGAGGATCCCGGAACGAGCTGCGGCCAGCTCAAAGTGAATATTTTTCCTGAGAATTCTATTGGTTCTTATTGACACAGCACCGCCGACCAGGCTTAGAGCGACGGGGAAAACCCTTTCAACACTGGTGGTACCTTGCATTCTTGTCCATACTGAACTGGTGCTCGACCGCTCGAGTACTCGTACAGTACTTCTTGCCTGGGACGAGTACTTGTACCACCCTTGACTGAGACATATCATCACAAAAGATTTCACATATCATTGAACAGCAATCACTTACCGACTGTGGACAGTCCTCAAATAATCCCCCCAAAAATGGCACCGGAAAATTTAAGACAACTTTAAGCCTCTAGATACTTTTCTGGTTTTTTTTTCTCCCACAATTTTTGGGGATGAACTACTGTAGGTTCCAAGGTAAAGATTTTAGTGAAAGTGTTGGCCTATTGCACCACCGAAAACGCACCACGTTTAAGTGAGGGAGGAGAGGCGCAATGGGATATTTTCTGGCCATGATTTCTTCTTCTTCTTTTTTTTTTTTTCTTCTCCTTTTCAGAAAATAAGCGGCTTGTTATATTTGACTTTTTCTTTTATTTTTTTTGGATTTTTCAGTTATGATACCATTCCATAAAGCGCCAAAGGTGAGATGATTCTTTGCAAAGATTTCACTTTTTTCAATGTACTCGAGTGTTCTGCTTGTACCGGTATTTCCCGGGGCATGGTACTTGTATGAGCACCTGGAAGGGTTCTTACCATGCATGGTGTTGAATGGGTTGACCCCCACCCTCGCTTTCCCTTCTGTTGCTCTGATTGGAGAGCTTGGCATCCCGAACGAGGGATAGGATGGCTGTAGTATACTGTATTGTACTCAAGCACAAGTACTAGTATGTTGAATCGTGTGTTGATTTTAGCTCAAGCTTTTCTCCCCCGCAGAGCACAGAACACGCGATGCCGATCGCTCTCGGAGATCGCTGCTTCTTATTTCACCTTCATTCGCCATTTCTTGGAGTCCCTTCCCCTGGACTGTTCCCGGTACGGTACGGTAAATCTGAATTCCTTTGCTCCCATAACCTTTATTTCCTCCGAAATTGTTATTGTGGTTGCAATTTCTATCATTTTTATTCGCGGCAGATTTCTGTTGAGAGAAAGGTGAGGCGGGTTCGCTTGTGCCCGCACCCGTCGCACGAATTAGCCACAAAGGTTTGTGATGGCGTTCTCGTGTTGTACTGGCCCTTGCATTTACATGCTGTGCCATGTTGCTGTTAGTGGTATCGGTAAGTTGCTCAAAAAGCTCATTTCACACCGGGGTTTCCTTTGTACAAGTAAGACCTTCTACGATGCCGGGGGCATCGCATACGGCGTGTACCAACAAACCATTCAGCCGAATCAAGGCTCTAGATCCCCTGTTGGGGGGGGGAGGAGGAGGGCCAGGGCCAAAACTCTCTCTGGCAAAATGGTTTGCTAGACCCACTCAAGCGTCGTGACTCGTGGGTTGGGCGGGTGTCGAGCAGGATATAAGCTCTTGCAGGGTGAGACAGCTAGCTATCAGCCAATGAATATCTGTGTTATTTCCTCTGTTAGGAAGCTTGGCCTGCTCTCGGGAAGCGATCCGGCCTTGGGGGCACTGAATATAATACTCGTGGCAAGGGCAAAAGTGGATTTCTGCGCGGAAGACCACTGAACTTCTGACTTGTTTGATATGCTTCCGAGTCCCGATTGAGGTTGGCCAATGTCGCACGCATTGCCGGGCTGCCAACATATCGAAGCTTTCAGCTGGCGGGGTTTCGTGGGCCGTGTTGTCTAATTCTGGCCCTTCTCCCTTTGTTATCACGAGAGTATTTCTCTCCACTGGCTGTGGCGTTTTTGCCAGGTTACCAAAGTGTTACTCTTTGGGAAAGCAGCACCAAAGTGGGAGTGCTCATTGCGCAGCCCTGCGCTCTGTCACTCAATTGCGAGCTCTATTAGAGGATGGAGTGAGGAGAAGAAGGCAAAGTAAAAATAAAATCCCATCAATATATAACCTTAAGCCAGGGGCCGGAGTTGGATGCTTTTCATGCGTTGATCCTTCTCATTCACAACTTGCCTTCAATTTCACAGATCAACTGCTTCCCGCACCTTGGTTCCAACTGTGTATTCAGGGGTCCAAAACTTACCGTAACATATTCCCCTTCTTTGTTCCTCATACATTCGGCTAAGGGCATTGGCATAGGGACATTGATAGAGAGAGGAGGACCTGGACGAGATGAAAACGATGTTGGGGTTGCTGCGGACCAGACGGGGCGACTGGCCGCTGCTCCTTGTTCTTTTCATGTTTGTGTCTCTTTGCGCTAGTGCTCCGACGGATAGTCCCCGTGATGCAGATCAGGCGCAATCCGGTTATCTGGATAATCATAACATGGATCCGGCTATTGTGCAGGGTGCAACATTTGGTAGGGATTTCCCTCTTGCTGGGGGATCACTTCCTCAGCTGTAAGGGAGGTTTAAATGCTTTTTAGGATTGATTTTCTGACATAATTGAATGCATTAGGTCAACTTTGGCGTGTCAAGATGGGAGGGGATGTGAATGGGGTGAACGAACAGTATGCCAGCACCTGATCAGTAAGCTTGCAATTTGTTTGGGTTAAATTAACATTATTTCAAAAAAGGTTCTATGCAAAACCCTTGGTTTACACTCCTAAAGCGGCAGGCAGCAAGCAGATCGTTTTTGCTGCTTCAGGTAATTATCCCACCATGCAAGAACAAAAAAAATAAGGATCTTTTGAACAGCCTAACTCTTGCTAACTGATTTCTAAGAAACGAATTGGGTTTATGTTATGGACGCTGTATGATCGCCCCTAGGAACTTGTTTTTGGCAGGGTTCATAATAAAGAAACAATTCCTCCGAATATCGCATGGAGCGGAGCTTTTATCTAAAGAACCCTTTTAGCTAACACATGATACAGGTCACCGGGGTGATCCTGAGATCCAAGCAGGTCGCAACCCCATTCCTGGTCTCGGATATTGGATGCAACGATATTAGTGGCTTTAGTAGGATCCCAAGAATTTATTTCCACCCCTTGCTTTAAGTTCCTGAGGGTACCTGCAGGTGATTGGGGTGTTACCATTGCGTACTAACAATGGCTTAGTTGGTATTACTGGGACTCCAATCATTGATCCTGCGACCGAGACTGTTTACTTCTACGCAAAGTCGTATCCCGGAGCCGAGAGGGGAGTGTATAATGGTGCATATTGGATCCATGCGTTGGATATTAACAATTTGAAGTGAGTGATCTCTTGTGTTTTGCAAGGGAGGGCTAACCATGAAATCTCGGTTATAGTGACCGACCGGGATTCCCCAAGAAGGTTGATGGATCGGTTGCTGACAATGACCCAACTCGCTACTTCCATGGAGGTACTCACCTTCAGCGGACGTCATTGAGTCTGATTAATAACATCGTATACGCTGGGTTCGGTGGACATTGCGACAAGTACAACTTTACTGGGTGGGTCCTGGGAGTGGACAAGTCTACGGCAGAAGTAAAGGCGGCTTTTGCTACGGAATCTGGAGCATTTGCGCCGCCGCAGGATGGGACATTTGTGGGAGGTGGAGGTGGGGCAGGTATCTGGATGAGCGGAATGTCTCTCTCCTCGGACTCACCCAATCGTCTGTTCTATGTGACTGGAAATGGGCAAGGGCATCAAAATAAGGAAATCCCAGCTTCCGGGAGAACCCCTCTGGACACGTTAGACGAAACGATTGTGAATATGAAGATTGATCCGGCGACGGGGAAACTTTCGTTACAGGACTATTTCGAGCCGTATGAGTATATTGTGAGCGCTCCTGTGGTACCGAGTGATAGGTTGAATATACTGACCACGGCCAGTCAATGGATGCTGGGGATCGTGATTTGGGGAGTGGGGGCATAGCGTTGCTAGATCCT
Organism: Tuber calosporum; assembly: GCA_003316355.1. Lineage (NCBI taxonomy): Eukaryota > Fungi > Ascomycota > Pezizomycetes > Pezizales > Tuberaceae > Tuber > Tuber calosporum. The sequence goes on from QFET01002502.1 coordinate 12,337, forward strand.
AATAGTGAGCCCTTTTTCTTGACTATCTCTAGGAGCATTTACTGACTCTGTATAGCCTTCTCCGGAACAAATGCTGCGCGGTTGGGTGTCACCGTGGGAAAAAACGGTAAAGCCTATGTCGTCAACCTGGATAATCTCGGCGGATTTAAGATGGGCTCGGCAGGCTCGGACGCAGTGGTCCAGACTTTACAGGTGCCTGGAGGAGGGTCTGTATTTGGAGGGTCAGGGTCTTATCCTCTTGAGGGTGGATACATTTATATGACACCTGTAGAACTCCCTTCCTATCTGGCGCGCACCACTTTCAGTGCTTACTGATGGGAAACAGGTTGGGTATCCGACGCTCGTTTATAAATTTGGGAAAGATGCCAACGGGAAGGCTGCATTCACACAAGTGGCCCAGACTGATGAGATCAGTGCCGGTCGGGTCGGTGTTGGTGTCCCTACCATTACAACTTTCAAGGGACAGGCAGGAACGGCCATCTTGTGGATTGCGGATGTTGATGGTGGATTGAGGGCTTATAAGGCAGTTCCAGAGAGTATGTTCCTCGATACTGTGTGGTTTACATAACTCAGAGGCTAACTTCACTTTAAGATGGCAAGATGATCCGGATTCAGCTTCCTCCCACGCCGTCGGTTTCGAAATTCCAAAGGCCCTCGTTTGGTGATGGGAGGTTGTATATTTCTACTTCTAATGGCTATATTCAGTGTCTTGGTAAGTCGAGGATCAGTGCATATGCATCAAAAACGGGTTGTTACTTTGCTGATAGTCGGCGCCAGGATCTCCGGTCTCGTTGCCATTGAATTGTACAAGTCCGGTAGCCTTTGGGGATTTGACTATTGGGAGCACCAGAGTATTGCAAGTTAATTGCACCGCACTCATCCCGATCACAAAAATTGAGGGCATAACATTGAGTAATCCGTTTTTCATGGCATCAAACTCGTCGCTACCAACCGGGGCACTTGTGAAAGGGCAGTCGTTTAGTTTTCCCCTTACTTTCGATCTTACCAATGCCACTATCAAAGACATACCTGGGACCTCTGTGCCCAGTGTGAAGCCTGGTGTTACTTCAGGGGCTTTGAATATCATGACGGTATGTGTGAAAGCCGTTTCTTATACATCGTGACTAATACAAATGTTAGACCAACGGGGTCGATAAATTTGCAACCCTCCAACCGATTGTGGTATCGGGGAACCTCGTTTCGTCACTTCCTTTTTTGACGGTAAGCCCGGGAGAGGCAGACTTTGGCGGAATAGTCATCGGTTCAGCTGCCGCAGAGGCTGGCGTTCCGGGGAGTATGGTGCTACAGAATGTTGGGTCAACAGATCTGAGAATTACAGGATATGCCTGGGCTCTTGATGGTCTAGATGATGGAAATCTGCAATGGGCCAATGTCACGGAAAACACCGCAACAAACCATACTGTTGGACCGAGTTTTTACGCTGTGGATCTGCCCGCAGTCGGCAGCACAGTCGGTCCGGGGCAATCGATCACTGTTAATTTAAACTTTAAGCCCTACGCAGTTGGCAGCTATCATTCCTTGTTCCAGATTTGGAGTAATGGTGGTATACAATACATTTTACTCACCGGGTAACCCTTGATTATTGTTATTATTATTATTTGATATTTGCTAATTTAGTGATAGTGTTGCAACCGTTGAGCCTAAAGCCATTCTCGAGGTCTCAACTGCGGAGGGTGGATGGTATAACGGAGACTTTATTGACTTTGGCCCCCAGTTAGCGGGTGTTTCATTGGTTCGGCAGATCCGCCTTCGTAATGTTGGCGGGAGCGCTCTGACGATCACTAAGAGCAAGGTGCGTTTGCCCCTGTCTGGGCCGGTTCTGCATTGCCCTTACTGACATCATTGCTTAGCCTCTAGAGGGCGCAGAATTGACCGCAACAAATCCTACCGGCGAGTTAACCGAAGGACTTAAAATCCCGCCTGATAGCTCTGCTATTGGGAATGTGCTTTTCCAGCCGGCCGTTCGTCCTGTCAATCTTGGACCCAAGCCGATCAATGGGACCTGGACACTAAACACCGATGACTTGACATTTGGAGTTCACAATGTGTTCGTTCAAGGGGTTATTCTGTCGCGTCAATTAGGTCCATTACTCCCGGATGGTACAAGCAGATACAAGTACCTTGGGTGCTACAAGGACGCTGTTGCCGGGCGTCTGCTGGATAAGAACAACAACTTGAAGACTAGCAACGAAAATGGTATCTGCCAGCAGACGTGCTTAGGGCAGGGATATATCTTTGCCGGAACAGATATGTATAGCTACCTTCGTAGAATTGCAACGAAACTGACGATGAGCACAGTATCACCAAGAGTGTTGGTGTGGAAACAAAGTACCGAATAAGATATACTTCTACGAGGAGAGTGCTAACAAGTGTACTTGGACTTGCCCTGCGGATCAAAGTCAGGCGTGTGGAGGTGATGGGGCGTTCATAAATAGTAGGCTAACTCTAGCTTGGGTCCGGTTGATACTGGGAGGGTGCTGATGCAGTGTCTTTTTAGTCTATTATGATAGTCTTCGGTTCAACGGGGTTGCTACTACTGTAACTACGACGACGGCAAAGTCGACCACCACCACTAGTAGCTCGTCGACAAATACCTCGGGGTTTAATGCTACTACGACTACATCTCCGTCGTCCTCCCAAACTACCACATCGTCTGGTATCACAGCATCGTCTACTACCTCTACCACCAATTCCAACTCGACATTAACCACAGTTACTGGCAGCACTACCGCAAACTCCACGGTGTCCTCATCTTCAACTTCTTCCACCATTACCACCGACTCTAACTCGACATTAACCACAGTTACTAGCAGCACTACCGCAGACTCCACGGTGTCCTCATCTTCAACTTCTTCCACCATTGCCACCAACTCTAACTCGACATTAACCACAGTTACTGGTAGCACTACAGAGGGCTCCACGACATCCACATCTTCAAGCTCTTCCACGGCGAACATCACCACCACCTTTTTCACCTCCACCCCCACCTCCACCTCCAGCTCCGCACAACCAACATACACCGGCCCACCCCGCTACATAACCCAATACAAAAACTACACCCTTCAGGGCTGCTGGACTGAAGCCACTACTGGCCGCGCTCTCAAGTCCAAATCCCTCTCGATAGCGAACATGACAGTGGACATGTGCTGGGGTATGTGCAACCAATACCAATTTTTCGGCCTGGAGTACTCGAAGGAGTGCTACTGTGGAGACGTGCTCCAGCCAGGATCGGTGAATAGCACCTCCGGCAACCGATGCGATTTGAAGTGTGGAGGGAATTCCACCATCTTTTGTGGCGGCAGGTCCAGGTTGAATTTGTACCAGTTCAATGCTACTTGGCAGAATTCTTCCGGAGTGCTTGTGGGGTTTGACTTGCCGCTCGCGCCTTAGGCCTGTCGCTCTGGGGGTCGGACTATCTAATTTCATTATGTCCTATTCATTTATTTATTTCTTTATTCGTCACGATGTCTTGAATGTCCCGCCTCGGAAATGGTAGATTTGGGCTGATTTGGCCATTAATGGTATATGAGGTAGTAACGTTCATGAATAGATATGAAATGATATCATTATTACTCTTCTTTCTCACACTCTCTCCCTATATGTACTATTTACACGTGACGAGCGAAGATGGAAGTACTCTACACTAAAAATACTCGACAGATATCGCTTCAACATGGTATAGAGAAACCGGACAAGCACAACACAATACAGTGCAGTAATAACCACCATCATAATAATATAGAAGCAATTTGACATACATTCAGAGCACCAGCGCGATCGCACAGGCTCCAATACCCCCATCCCAGCCCC
>QFET01002502.1:16180-33831 GCA_003316355.1 Tuber calosporum
CCCCTGGTAATGTGTCGAATGATCAGGCAGGCAGACTGTGGCAGGTCGCTTCGTGTGTATGCTATATGTATGTGCGTATGTATGCCCGTTCCCGGATTGGTGAAAAATCGCAGATATGTCAGCTACCGTAGAAACTCAAATAATCGAACCGTGTGCTATGTCGTTGGAGTTGCCTCCTCCGGTAAGGTTTAGCACTTTCTCGGTCTCCTCGCGCCCCTCGGGGGGGGGGCTGAGTAGCTCTGTTTTTGCTGTATTTTTCGTCCCTTTTCTAAAGTGGGTAATTCTTGACTGCGTAATATATAGCACACGGTTCGATTATTTGGGTTTCTACCGTACCAGAAAGGTGTGAGTGATATCGTGTGATCAAGAGCATTCCTGCAAGTCGGTTTTTTTTTTGTTTTCTTGAGTGATATCCTTTGTTTATTCCTCCCCCTCTCTTTGTTATTGTGACCGAATTGGCTGCATCAAAGCACCTTATTTAGATGGGCTCATCACATCTCGCTTCTGACCTGGTCGGGGTAGATATTGCACATCCGGTATGCTACGGTTTATTAAAGGGGGGGGCTTGAGCGCAATTGATTTGTTCAACTCGTGAGAGCCAATAACAATACCACCGTACCCTGCAAAAAAAAAAATTCCAACGTCGTTTTTGCGAAATTCAGTTGGATATGGACTAAATGTGTGATCGCTGGGGAAGCCTTTTCCCTAATTGAGTTTTTGAGTGATAGCAAATGCGTGCTACCACACCATTCACGGAGAGAGTGAAAAAAAAAAAAAAAAAAAAAAAAAGGGTAGAGAGGAGCTGTACTGCACAGGAAAGGCAGGTAATTCGATAGATGAAGGTGGTAGGTAGAAGGTGAGAAAAATGGGAAAATGGGAAAAGAATAATTAATCTATGGGGAGGGTGAATGAGAGTAAATCTACAAGTAATGTCAGATTTCGCCAAGGCTGTCATGTATAAAATCAACCGAAGTTATCCGGTAGAATAGAATAGGGGGTTCGCCCTGGGGGTAAGGCTCTGTAAATGGAAACTTGGTTGGGGTAGGTGGGAAAGGCCAGTGAGGAGTAGGTGGGTGGGTGCGATGATGTATGGTACTCGAGTATGATACGTGCATTCCACGCAGTATTCCCATCACTCCCTCCTACCCTCTCCGAGCAGCATTATGGAGTGGTATTTCGCCCTTATTACCTCGTTTGTCAGGATTGACGTCCTCCCGTCCGAGCAGTATTTCGCCCTCATTATCTAGTGGGTCCGGATTAACGTCGCCCCGTTCGAGTAGAATTTTCACCACTTCCTCATTCCCATTACTAACAGCATGATGGAGTGGTGTTTCCCCCTTATTATCGGTCTGTCGGGATTGACGTCGTCCCGTGCGAGCAGAATTTTCACCACTCCCGCGTGCCCAAGGCGAGTAGCCCACATGAGAGGTTGCGCTACCCGCAGGGTCTCCCTGGTTGACGTCACAACCTCCCTCTGCCAAACTAGCTACAATCTCGACGATCCCGAAGATGGAAGCACAGTGCAGACCACTGAACATGGAGGACTCGTCGGAATTGATGGGGTACTGGTGGCCCGGTTTCTGTGCTCCCAAGAGGATTTTAACAGATCTACGGTTATTGTAGTCGTCAAATAGCCTCAGCGCAAGCGATTTGACGCGATCCGAAAGGTCCTTTTTTGTACGGGCTCCCCGTATGATGATGAAGAATATTCCAGAAAGGCTGTGCCTTGGATATCAGGAGATGGACTGGTCCAAATAGCCTTGACCTGCTGGAAATTCAGATAACCCAAATAGGTTTCTGCTATTGTCAAGTGAGGTGTACCAAAAATCTCGGGATGAACTCGGAGGTACTCTCGAGGGGACCATTGTCTTCCACAACAAGCCCTTGACAAGAGGCTAGCAATGTCCCTATTGAAGGAACGTTGTCGGTATTGAGATTCGGCAACCCTATCTCGACTGCAGGGCGTAACACAGCCCATCGGGCTTCAAGGGCCGTTCCACGCGGGAGATCCACATCAAAGCGGCTATGCCGTGCCTCGATTTCTCTCCACCCTGCTACCCCTTTATCCGAGGCGTTGTCTAAGATTTTCTCTAGGATTTCTGCTCCCAGACTGCTGTCCATAGCATTGGGGGTTATGTCCTTGTCCAGCCTGGTATGATAGGGAGATATCATCTCTCTTCGGAGCAGTGAACACACTGCTTACTCTCTCAGAAAGACGCCTCCCGATCTCAGCCCAAATATGTGGTCTCCCAGTTACGAATACTCGAGTGCTGGGAGACTTTTGGAGGATTTGGTTCAGCGAATCAAGAATCTTAACTAGATGTCCTGCCACGCATTCGTCTAGTGTGTCGATGCATATGGTCTCTAGCATCTTCACAACCCCGGCGAGCTGCGGTCCCCTTCACCATTCGCCTAGCTTCAGAATCTTGAGCCTACTCCAGATACTGAACCACGACGTCAAGTTAAAAGGGGCAAGTAAGACCAATTGCATTAAGCGATACATCCCTAGGGGCCTGTTGGTGATTGCTCCAGGCCCAGCCAGGGCGCAGGCTTCTTAAAATTCGGTCTGGGTGCAGTTGCGGGCGCGAGTTAAGTACGACCCTATAACATTCGCCTATGATACCGGCCCATGTGAAGGGTCAAGGCATCCAAAATAATTTATTTCCCAACACATCCCACAGGCCGAATCGACAGAGTGGACTCAGCAATTATTCGAAGCTTCGAAATAATATACCAATAATATTATCATATAGGTAGTCTATCATCGACCCTCCTTCTTGCTCTTCTCGCCTACAACCCACTATAACTCTTCTCCTTACAGTTCGCTCTTTAGGCTCTACACCTATGATACCCCCAGAGGGAACTTCCATAGCCTCCACTTCTGATAGCCTAACTTGAGTCAGCGCTGGTATGCAGATATGTTGTTGTTTCACCCACGCTGGGGAAACATTCCACTGGGCAACTTGAAAACATGATCAGCAATGCGAACTAAGTTAGACATTCTTCTCATGACTAAGGCAATATTAGCCGACCTCCCTTTTTTTCACCTTCTCAAAAACCAATACAGAAAAAAAAAAAAAGAGAGAAAAACACTAGAAAGCTACTCTGGAACAACCTCTCAAATAATAAAACCTCATAAGAATTCATGTTTGGCCCCAAACTCGCCAAGCCGGTATTGCAGGGGCTTGTGAGTGACATTATATGATTCCGTATGGCGCTCTTGAAAACTATCTGTGTCAGATGGTCAAGACACAGAGTGGTAAAAACTATGTGATACTCACTACCTCCGGAGTTTTCAAGAGTGGGAATATTTACTAGAGATAAAAAGTAGCTTTTTATGGAATCCACTCTACACTATTCCCTCCTTCCTTCCTACGAGTATTACACACATACCTACCAAAACTTCATCCAGCACACACAGGCCAATACCCAAAATGCACCGTTTCAAATCCACCAGCGACTCCCAAGCCACCCACCTCCAAGCACAACTCAAACTCGAGCGTGACAAAAGCGCAAACCTCCAGCGCCGCATCGAAGCCCTAGAAGTCGAGCACGCCCTCTTCCAAGAGCGTGAGAGCGCCCTACTAGAGATAATCTCGCACTACAAATCCGACATGAACGAGAACTTCGAGCGTTTGCGCCGCGTCGCTGCGGCCTCGCTTCCACAGCGTGAGAATGGCACCGTTACGGAGCCAGCGACGGGCCCATTTCTCCACCGGATGACCGAGATTGTTCACACGATAGCGGAGAACATGGAGAAGCTCAGTGAGGTCATTGTCCGCAGCGAGGAGACGCATACCCCGATTTTGGTTTCGCAGGAGGTGCTAGATATATTCCTTGATGGGAACAGGCTGCTGGCTGAATTGCCGAGGATTTCCGAGGATTTCACGCAGCAGGTTGTTGCGCTGCGGAATCTGTGCGTGAGCTTTCAGGACTCCTATGTCCCGTTCGTGCTCGATGAGTATGACTCGCATAGTCTGGCGGTTCAAGACTCCTTTACGGCTACACACCGTCCCGCGCACCCGGAGGTGCTCTTTGTGCACTTTCACAACCTCGCTCCTATGCTCAAGAAGTTCTGTCTAGACTCTACCTCCTGCACCGCTGCGCACCAGGAAGACTGTGTACACAATACCCTCCCACATGTTTTTGAATCTTTGTCAATCGCGATGACGCATCCAGGCCCAGACTGGCAGGCCTTGCAAAGGGTCATTTTCGCCAGTGTGGTGTTTGCGACGGGCTTACAGGGGGAGGCTTTCGGGTTGGTGGATGTAGCAAAAGTTCGGGGTGCTAGAGCTTGGGAAGAATTAATAGAGTGGGATATTGGCGAGGAGAGCTGGGAGAGGATGGATGCGTTCAGGACAGGTCTCTTAGAGGTTTATTGGGGGGTGGCGGAGCAGGCCGAGCAGGGGAGTAGGGAGGAAGCTGGGGCTTGTGAGAGGAGATATGGTGGAGGGGTGGTGAGCCTTGAGAAGACGTATTCGAGGGGTAAGTAGGTTGCGCACGGCTTTCGGTTCCGCTTGGCTTTGATATTTCATATTCTTCCTCCAGTAATTTATGCAGTTTGTGCAGGTAATGGGGACTTCGATTGAGGTATGTTTTAGTATCTGATCTTGGCTTCGAGCCGTTTCTCTTTGACAATGTTTCACTGGCGATAGGAAGTCAAGTTTGTATCCCTTCAAACCCCATAACTAGGGGTTAAAAGATCAGGACAGCATTAGGTGTATAGTCCCGTTAGAGAGATAAATTCTCACCATGTCTCGAATGAACATTACTGGGCCGGTTCCAGTGATGAATATGACCTGCCATGCACGTCCCCTCCCTTGGCCTTCATCACCCACTGTTCTAATGCGGGGCATCAATTCCTACCTTACCATGACTACCGGGCGCCCAAGGTTGTATAAGTGCATTACAAACCCCAATGGTAGAAAGAACCTGCGTCTCCTTACACCATAGTACAAGTAGCTAAGCCACTGGTCGCCAAGTGAGACAACATAACCGCATAACTCCCAAACACCTAGAGGATAGGAACTCCGCCAATACTCCGAGATACCGCCTGCGCAAATCCAACTACCCGAAGCTTCTACAGCCATTGCCCAAAAAGAAAAGCCCCTCCCTTCTTCTTTTTCGACAACATAAAAACACAAATTTAGCCTACGGAAAGGTATTAGCACTAAATCCAATGCTCAATCCCTCATCCCCTCTTGAAGGCACCATGAACTCTATCACTACCTGTCACTCGAAAATCAAGACGCACTCGGATCATCTAAAGCCGATAACCGCCAAGATACCCTCGGCTACCACCCCCTTCTCAGTGGCTGTCAAATGACCTCGCATGGGCCTCATGCCAACGGACGTCACGAATCGGAAAAAGAAAAAAGAAAAAAGCGATAGCATCCACCACGACTTCCCCGCATTAAGGCCGTGCTATCAATTCTCCCCCGAAACAAACACCCTACAGCCTAGTGGCAAGCACAAACCCAACCTATTCGCAGTGCAACCAGTGCGTATAAGCGACAACTGTCCAACGGTAGAGGAAACGAACCATCTGAGAAAGGATAGGGGAAGAGTTTGGAAGATCTGAAGAAGACCAAGCTCAGACCCAAACCCTAGTCTAAGCGGGGCGAATTTAGCAAAGCAAAGGGGGAAAGCATAAAAGACATGATAGCTCAAGTAGAGTGGAAAGAGATGGATAAAATCAAAAGGCCAAAAGACGATAAACAGATTTGCAAGCCTAATTTAGGAAGCTTCAGGCAACCTCCCCTCATGAGTAAGCCCTTTTCTAATCGCAAGGACGTTATCGACAATAACAGCGTCAACTCCCTGCTCAGTTTGTAACTGAAATGATACGGTTAGTGAAACTGATTCATAGATAATCTGGTAAAGTTGGTCAACTCACCTTAACGTTCGCCGGAAGGTTGTTCATAACCCCGTATGTTACACATACAAGACCGGATTCCTTGATGACTTTAATCAAGCGGGGACAGAGAACTAACGGCTCGACAGCAGAAACAATCCCAAGAAGATTCCATCTACTGGCGAACCTAATCGCTTCCTGGAGACTCGAGGCACGGATATCTGCCATTTGTTGAGTCCCAGCCTCCGTGAGAAAAAGAATTGGGATCGACGGCTTCAGACAAAAAGTAAGCACAAAGTCCCTATTCTGCAAGGAAAGGCCAACTGAGCTAAACATACTTGTTTCAATGAGAGCAACAGGCAGATGTCTGGGTTGAAGCTCGAGAAAATCAAGTCACGGCCATTAGCGTGATCGTAAACAACCCGCAAAACTATAGAATCGTCAGTAACACGAACTAGTAAAGCTTTGTCCATAGTTGAGAACCCTACCGCTATCAACCCAGGAGTTCATCTCAATAGCGAGGTTATCCATATCCTGATCCTCGCTCTCTTGGAGCATCGGATACTCTATACCCCACGGTTAGCACAATCGAAACCTTCCCAAGGGACAGGATCACATACTCAGCTCAATATTAAAACCGGTGCCAACCGGGATATCCTTAAAAGCCGACTCTAAGGTGGCAAACGGTGCAGAGATACTAGTACCCCTGCTATTTCCCTTGAAACCGTGCAACTTATAGGCTCTGGTATGCTTCATACGTTCTGCAAAATCCGCCTGGGTTGCATCATCCCCATCGTGTAATGACATGGATCTATGCCTCCGGAGAGTGTGCTGAGAACCACCCTCTCGGGCCCCACTTTCGCCCGGCGTTCGGTTGCCATTTGGGATACGCTCTGGTGAGCCCCTCCTGGACCGATGAGTTGGCTGACGACTCATTGACATGAACTACCAATGTTAGTAGATTCTTGATCCCCAACTGCACTAGGGCCGGGTAAGTACCTGCTCCAGTGTCAAAGTGTGCAGAGGAGCATCAATCCCCGTCTCTCCGACTAGGAAGTCGTGATAAATCACAGGCACATGATCCTTTGTGAGTTGAACATCTTGAAGCCACTGTGAGCAAAAACAAAACATCAATTTCAAAACCCATTCAAGGTAATCCTACCAAACTACAAATTGTCAGCACATCCGAAGAAGCTCGGGGTCATTGTGTCCATACCTCAATGTACTCGGCACCCAAGTTTGCCGCCGCAATAAATGACTAAGCACTGAATCAGCAAGGACCCAGCCAATAGAGCCTCCAGCATCCCATCCTATGACCGAACATACCAGAATAGTGTTTTCTCCAAGCTGTAAGGATTTATGTGCTGGAAAGTTCTTTCCGAGACCTTCTCAGTGTGATTAGGTAAATGCCGCCTCGACAATGGGGAAATTCCATAGAGCCCAATCACCTCTATGCCCAATAACCTGTGAAACATTATCAGCACTGGTTTAAACGGAGAAGCCGGAGAAGCTTACTCTCGGCACTGCTAAACTCTTCCAGTAGGTCTGCTGCTTAGTGATTTCCATATTAGGGTGGGAAAATGGTGTGACAATCATGAATTCGAAGTTCAAGCAGCCGATTATCTCCAGGTTAGCACCAAGAATTGGGACCTGCACACCACCCTGTAGAGAAACCCTACGTTTCCCAAGCTCCGGCTTAATTGAGCTCAAAAGCGCTACGGCCCTACCTACAATCTGATCCTTTGATCCCGCATATGTAGGAACAATGTCGAACGTGAGTTTCACCTTGCTCGCCTCTTTTGTTTCAAACACAATTGGGTCATCCGTAGCAATGTTAGAATGAGCAGGAAGATCAATAACTGTCGGCTCGCCCATTGCGTTTTGCGCAGAGACAACTAAAGAAAGTGCTGTATCCAACTGGGTTGAATGGGCTTCGGCCAAAGGAATCTTATCCAGTTGAACTGCCGGAACATCTTTCCTTGTATCCGTGCTCCCTAAGCTGACTAGAATCATAGCTTCCCCTTCTCTCAGATAACGATGTCCGAAGCTTTTGACAGGGGGTGATAGAGTGCCAGGAAAGTTAGATCCATTGGTGCTGAGTGACCCACTCAACGATGCTGTAGTAGGGGGTGTTAACGGGCTCGACGAGAGAGCTGGGCTCACGGATCCTGATGAGTCGGAGGTGTTGCTTGCTTCTGCAAGCTTTCTAGCGATACAGAGATGCCCTCGAAGGGCCGCATGTTCCCTTGCTGACCAACCAGACAAGTCGTGCTTGTCCACGTCACTCTCTCCATTTTCGACCAAAATATCAACAACCCCCTCCTTGCCTTCGACAGCAGCAACAAACAGCGGCGTCCATCCGTAGTTCTTCTCGGCTAGTTCAACATCGGCACGTTGTGTATCGCTTCCTTCAATTAAAACTCTAACACAATCGACATGGCCAAGCCTTGAGGCATGATGCAAGGCTGTCTCGCCGTTTTCGTCTTGATAATTTATATCGACTCCAGCTTCAACCAGGAGCTTAACAATGACAGAGGCGTTGTTTTTGGCGGCGAGTGCTAACGCAACAGAAGACTTCGAGACAGCCTTCCTTGCTGATACTACCCGATCACTAGTACCCAACTCTCCATCCCAACCTTCGGATAGCAACAAGATGCGGGTAGTCCTTGGATGCTCCCCCATAACAGCCAAATGCAATGGCGCCAAGCCATCATTGTCTTGCCAACTTGGAGAGTCGATTCCTTCTGAAACATCAAATTGGCCCCACTGCCGCATAAACTTGATGATCAACCGGCAAACGACCACCAATCCGAATTGTGCCGCATAATGAAGTGGTGTGCGCCCGTAAGAATCACGAGCTTCGAGCGCTGGTCTCTGTTGAACATAAAGCTTCTGAAGCAAGTATTCAAGAATCTTTACGGATTCGTCATGGGTGGTTAACCTAAGTGTCCCATCCAACTCAGTTGTATTGAGCGATATTGGGGGCGATGATATTGGCGATTCCGCTGGGGTAATGTAGATGGGCTCCGGGACTCGGGGGGTAGCCTGGTTCTCGATATTGAAAGAGCCTGGGACAGGTGAAATAGAAGGCTCCTTGAGCAAATTCTTGCTTCTTCCAATTGATATCACCAAACGGTGAACAATGTTACGATCGTTAATATCTTCTTCTTCGTGTAGAGTGTCGATATAACCCAACAGCAGATCAATGCACTTTCTTGATTTGTATACTATCGCCCGCTGTAGAAGCGTGAGGAGGATCCTCTTGGAGACCGGAGTCTTTTCCACCTCTCTTATAACATCAGCGAGCCCAGAAGGGGTGTCGTCGCGTAGACATTGACCGGCTCTATCAGTCTTGTCCGATGCAATGCCATTAAATGTGATACGTCGCAGCTCGATTCCGGAATTCACCAACAGAGTGTTACCTAGTTCAAGTGCTTCGGTTCCCCCCCCAACTCTTGAAAGCCAATGATTAACTTGCTGCATAGCCAAGATAACACCAGCTGCCGAAGCGAATGGTTTTGTGCTGACTTTAGATGCCAGATAGGCACGCTGGACACAAAGATTGGCCTTCTTATCAGCCCTGTTGGGGAAGTCAGTTACCGGTAGGCCAGAATAAAATATCTTGGGATGTAACTACTTCTTTAGGATTTTAACGAAACCCCTGCGATTGACCTCTGTCACAACCAATTGTCAGTATCGCGTATTGGGAAACTGGTAAAACCGGGTACTTGGGAAGTACGCGCGCTGCTCACCTCCATACCATTGGAGCTTCCTAAGACCACTTCTCAACTCCAAAAGAGCGCCTGAGAGCTCCGCAACGCCGTCTCTATCCAAATCTAACCTATATCCATCTAAATCGGAAAGTTTAGTGGATTCATCACTCTTGAGACATTCATTTTCAGAGTTGAACAAGCCATCGAAGCGCTCATCGTATCTACCGTGCAAAAGGTTTAAGCGACGTTGATATTCTGCAAAGCGTTTATTATAGAAAGAATCAACCAATTCAAGATTGCGGTCGAGTTGAAAGAAGAAAGCTAATAACCAAAAAAAAAATCAGTCAAGATTTCGTAATGGCATGCGACCGAGCTACTCACGGGCTAAATCGGCTTCTCCTGTCGTACGTTGCCCAGATATAGCAGCTTTAATATGTTTCTTGAGCCCCTTGTAATCTATGTAACTCGAGGACCATTCAGGAACCTGGTTCCTTGGGAGTCTGCAGTGAAAGATAAGCGGCTCTTCGAGATCCCTGCAAGCAACAAATTAAGAAATGGAATGACCCACGACTTGCCAAATTTCATGACGATGGATAAACCAATGGAAACTGATATAAAGTGGATTGTACCTTGTGCAGCCTTGATGGAATGTTTATAAAGTATGTATGAAGGAGCTGCGGAAGGAAGGTTGCGAACCTCCGGGTGTGCCGGTTGAAAGGGATCAGAGCACGAGTCTTTGGTATGAAGGGGGAAGACACCGGGTGTTATGTAGGTGGCGGTGTGGGCTAAAGGTATGGGGTAGGTATTGCGCAAGGTTTGGTACGGTAGTGAAAGAGTACGGTGTGGTTATAACAACGAAGGTGGTATTGCCGTCGGGGTTCCTCTGAAGCAGGTTGCACAGGAGAGGATTGGCTGACGGAACGAGTTGTTCTCCCTTCCCCAAACAAAAATCCAAAGGGAAAGACAGGTGAATGAAGCTGCGACTAGCAAGTTCGTGTTCAAGCTAATTGCTCCGGTTGGTCAGCCAAACTTCACACAGCACACCGTTACAAATGATATAAACATGCAGCCGTGAGAATCTTAGCAGGGATGATCAAACTCCCCATCCTAGAAGAGATATCTAAACATGCCCAGAAGGTGGTGTGAAAGGTGTTCGGGCAGGTTTCTTTCGACTACGAAAGCTATATAGGGGTAGGGAGCCGTAACATCCAAAAGCACCAACAGCACCAAGCCAGCTTATTTCGACGGTTCGAAGACTATAATATAGGAGGAGGGTTTGGGGGTAGATTGTTATGACAAAGAGGGACAGATTGGTGAGAGAAGGTAGGGCTGGAGAGGGATTTCAGATGGAGGTGGGGAAGGGAGGAGGTGCTGCAAGAATTTCAGATGGGTGGATGGAGGGAGAAGCAGCAAAAAGGTGTTATCATATATATGGTATCAGAGTGGTTTTGGTCTTGATGCGTATCACCGTTTCCACTCGTGAAGCTTTGGCCCATCTCTATTGGCCCCCGTCATGACGGTAACTGCAGCTGCAGCCGGGTGGCTCCCCTCCAGAACCTTTTCCCACTAAGCGAGAGCTTCGGGTCGAGCACCACCCGTCGGGGCTCCATCATGCTCTGGAACAGTGAAATCTAAATTGGGTGATATAGCTATGTATGATACGGTACAAGCAATTTATCCGGTAAACTTCAAGATGCCTGAGAAGTGATTGCTGGCCCTCTGATCCTCAGTTCTCCCCCTCTCCCCCTCTCCCCATTGCTTGCTCTATCAAAGGTTACGCGAGCGCACGGTAGAGTACGTAGCAGCCCCATCAGGCTGTAACTTATCCGCTATTCCTTCCTATCCGAAATGCCCTCCATGTTCTGCACCCGTACAAGTACCGGTATCCTCCAATACAAGGATGCATTCAAGTTCATGACACTATACATACGGTGGCGGGCTTGCTTCAGTGCCATAGAGAATTAGGAAAACACACACCTTTCCAGATCCACCCAGCCAACCATTCCGCCTTCATCCCCCGTATGATATACCGGTATGCCATCCCACCAACCTGCTCTACGGTAATTGTGGTCTAACCCCCTGTCTCTCCGGATGGCAACTTTCTATAGGTGGTAGAAGACATGGGTTACCTGCAAAGCAGTGGGACCGCTAGCCACCCACCTGCCCCCATCGCCGGTTGGCCCGGTCTCCGTTTCCAACTACTAACCAAGGGGTGGAACTGGTTCGACTCAGGTGCCAATAACCCCGTTGACGGATGCGCACAGATAACCTCACCCGTTGGTCTTGTGATTGGATATAGCTGCTTGCTATCCCGCTAAATACCGGTACCATAGCACTCACGAGGGCACTTGCTGGAAGGGGAAACCTGATTGAAGCTGAATTGGGCCCTATATACAAGTACCAAGTACTGTTTTGGGGGGGACTTTTCTGCCTCATGTTCTTTAAATAGAGCTTTCCGAGCTTATACTGTGTCCGCAGGGGCCTGCTCCCCTCCGCACTTTACAGTAAGTTATCATACATCGCTCCTAAGCACGGGGGAAAGAAACATCTAGGATCAGCTCCTTGCAGAAGTGTTAGAATTCCCGAACGATTCCAAGTGAGCTCACCCCACGCGTCGTTCTAGCCTTCCCCAATGAATCTGACGATGATCATTTACCCGGCCCGCTATCACGGTATCTCCTTTCGCTCCTATGCTGGACGCAACCTTACCTTAATCCCCGATTAGTTTGATTCAATTAGGCATTTCTTGTCGGTGTCTAGTTCAGCCCGTTTGGTACTATACATCACGAGGTACGTTACACCCGATGATTTGCTGTCTTACCCGTCATTCACCACTCACAATTCCCAAGCCAAAAACTCCGGTGAACGAAAAGGAACGATATTACAATAGACTAGAATTACTACGCCTCGGATGCTGTGAAAGGCCCGGGTTGAAACCTGAGAACAAAGTTAGGGAGCTCCTCCGAGCTATTTTTTGTAATAGCTCACGATACCCTCAGACAGTGTGGATCAACGTCATCCATGCCAAGCAACACCAGAGCCCCGACTCATGTCACGATTTCCAAAATTTATAACCTACCCCACCCTAATACTTTCATGTACTGACAGGCACTCGCTGTGGTCATAATATTCATTTAAAATCCGCTTTGGAGCTCACCATGGGGGAGGAGCCCCTGTCAGCAAAGGCCAGATATCCAGACCGCCAACCCGACAGATTGATATTGCCAAGACATCTGACTGCAAATTGTGGGGACTTCCCCGAGGAGAATCGTGGCTTGACCCTTTTTGGCCTCAGCGACGGACACAATTTAGGCACGTACGATCACACACGTGGCTCAAACCCCGACAGGTCCCTAAGCTGCCCTGAACTGTCCTTCTTACCTCTGAAGACGTCAGTGGATGTTCTACCCAGCGCCATCGAACGTTTTCCCTAGAAGCTAAAATCTTTCCCATGTGATCTGTATAGCGCCGTGATGCATCCAAACTTTGTTTTTTAAGTTTATTACCTTTACGAGTACCGCGCCGGCCTTGCCCTCTGGTCCAATAGGCGTTCAACTCGTTACGCCTCTGGGAAATGCAAATATTCACGGCATCACATCGAACCCGCACCCCGTCTAGAAAGCACTCGCACCCCCATATCCTCCGCCAAAGTTGGAGTAAGGTTTTTAACGATAAGGCCACAGCAGCGGGTAAAGGATCGTTCTATCTACGCTACGGTTGGTACCTGGTGAGAAAAACACTTTTCCAGCGAGTAATATAGAGTAAAATACCGCAGGTCAAAGTGCCGTGCGCAGATGGCCTGAAATGTACCGCCGCACCACAAGAGGTCGGGTGGATGCCCGTGGCCGGCAGTTCCAGTGCTACTTCTGCCAACGCGCTATATTGGAAACTAAAGGATAATTAATTCATATACCAGGTTCCAAAAGACACACTATACCATCCGATAAGAATACAGTCCAGACACAGGAAGAACGGGACGAGAATTAGGTCGCATATACCCCCTGCCTATTCCTCCTCCTCCTCCTCCCCCTCGCCTGTGGAAACCATCTTGACCTCCTTCACTTGTAATACCGATAACATGAGTTCCTACCAATGCTTTCCCCAAACAACCCAATCTCAACCCAATAAAAAAAAAAATATAAAAAAAACAATCACCAAACCAAACTCGCAAGTACAGTGCAGATCTCTTAGCACAGAGCATTTTTCCCGAGTGACACTCTATGAATAGGCTACGCAAACACCCCAATCCCGAACTCCCCCCCGCCTCCGCCAAAATTCCCACACAAACACCCACAATTCCAATCCATAACCCTAACCCACCGCCAAGCCACCGCCACTCCCCCACCTATCCAAGCCTCCATCAATCCATCCGTCCATGGACCCATGGACCCACCAATCCACCACCACCACCACCACCAACAAACACAATGCCACAACTGCATAAAACGCCCCCACAAGCCTACCTGACCCTCCTCCGCGCGGCACGCCTCGCCTTCGCGGGCGACGCGCAGGCACTGAACGCAGCCCGCGCAAAAATCCGCCGGGAATTCCGGCTCACGCCGGCGGAGCGACGGGACGAGGGCGTGGGCACGGCGCTGGAAGCGGCCAAGATTTTGAGGGAGAATGTTGTTCAGGGGGTCATGGAGCGAGGGGGAGCGGGAGGAGGAGGAGATGGGGAGGGGGTTTTTCGTGAGTCTTCCTTTATTCCTTTCTTTCCGGTTGGTTGGCTGGTTGGCGCTGGGCGGTGGCGGGAGCTGATTGGGGACCGGGAGGGTGTGAGGGATAGGGCTGAGGATACATGATGAGATTGAGAGGGGGGATAATGAGAGTGTCATTTTGGGTGGGAGGAAGGGGGGCAAGTGTTGTGAGGGGTGAGGGGATTGTTGTACCGGTATTTTATTATATAAGGAACCGAGCATCAGACATAAAAAAGTGGATTGGAGTTACGGTGTGATTGGTATGACATACCCTTCTTTTTTTCTTTTTTTTTTTAAAGGAAGGAAGGGAAGGGAAAAAATAAAAATAAAACAATGGTAGAACTATATATAATGCAAATAAACCTCTCTTTCATCTCATTACATTCCAACCTCAACTCCCAACCTGCGAAGGATATACAACGTCATCCTCCCCGGGGGGCCTCGCAAGGACAATCTCTTCCCTGACATCTCTCACCCCATCCTCCCGCCCTTCCACATCTCCTACATCCGCCGCTTCCTCCTCCCTCCCACCAACGCCGCCAGCAGCAGGGCCTACATCTCTAATCACCGCAGCACTCTGCCCCCGATCCATATTCCCCAACGGTCTTGTGCGCCCCCACTGCACGCGCAGCGGACACCCAGCGACAATGGCCTTCCCCTGGCACGCTGAGGTTGCAGATTCAGCGGCGGCACGGGTTGTGAAGTTTATGAATGCGCAGCGGGATCGGTGCACGCACACGATGGACTTTATTGGACCGTAGGGGGCAAAGAAAGTTCGCAGGTGGTGTTCTGCTAGGTCATCTTCCACGCTAGCAGTATGTTAGTTTGTTTTCAAAAACAAAACAAAAAGAAAGAGAGAATGAGAGGGGGGGGTACCCTGTGAGAAATAGGGAAGTAATTGTAGTATCTTCCGGGGGAGCCCAATCCATTGGCCCTGGGGGGATCTGACCGACGCCTGGGAAGCGGGCACCACGGCCTTTTCCACCTCTTCCTCTACCACTTCCGCCTCCGCTACCACCACCACCTCTATTCCTGATAGGCCCTACCCCACGAGACCCCTCCCCATCATTATTAATATTATTACCTCCACCCCCACGCCTCCTCTTATAATAAGGCTCACTCCCAGCCAACCTCTTCAACAACTCTCGCGCCCGATCGTCCGTCTTCTCATACTCCTCCGGCACCTGCGCATCGACCAAAGCGCCCTCACCATTCTGTGCGTAGTACTCTTTATTAATCCCCGAACTGGGCCCTTGCGCCACCAACTTGAGCGCCGCGTCGCGTACCGCGATCGGCAAGCCAAAGGATAAATCCAGCATGCAACATTGACAACAATTCTTGAGGCGAGCGCATGTAAGACATATCTACTTCACATTAGTCACCATAGGGTGGAGCAAGGGGGGGGGGGGAGTAGGTACGTTTGTCTTCTTAAAACGAGAAGTACGATCGGCGGCCCAGCGGAAGACAGTAAAGGGCCTCGTGCAAATCTTGCACTCCATCCCGTGGTCTTCCTTTATCATTTGAATGAACGGGTTGTCGGTTGCGCTGAGGCAGTCGTTGCACACAGCTGGGAAGTCCGTGACTTCGGAGCCCGAGCGGTTGATGTCGGACTTTGGGCCCGCGGGAGGCATTCTTATTTCGTTTCTTGTATTATTATTATTATTATTATTATCGGGGGTGGTATATCGATGTTGGTGGTGGAAGGAAGGAAGGAAGAAGAAACAGGTGTTGCTGGTGTCGTTGTTGTTGCTGGGGAGCTTTGTGTCGAGTTTCCCGCAAGAAAAAGAGATGACGGTGGCGGCTTTGCTTGATTACCGTACTCGCACCATGATTACCTAATCACCCATGCCTTGTCACAGACTAGTACTATTCAGGTATCATTCAAGGACCAGATGTATACATGGAACGGATGCTGTCACGCAGCGAGTGACTGAAAGTGCAACACAAAACACACGCAGGGAGAAGTAAAATGTATCATACCTGCTCATACAATACAAAAATACCCTATCATACACATGCCAATAACCGTACTGTCAACTTGACCCCTTTCCCTCCTTATCTCACAAGCGAAAAGCAGTACCCGAACTACCGGTACCCGTCAATTGCTTGACGATTCCAGAGATAATACGGCGGGGTGGCCTCACACGAACTGACTTGACAACAGTAGTCAGAAGTATAAAATCGCATCATCATTAAACCTTCAAACCATCAAGGAAACAAAAAAAAAAAAACCCCTTATTTTCTTGCCCGTTTGCCAGCCAGCTAGCCAGCCAACTCAAGTAGCCATGGCACGGTGCGACAGCTACATAAGACCAGGAAAAAACAGCAATAACCAGCTCCTCATCATCTCATCAATCAATCCCGCAATCCTATCCGTGAAAAATGTAAATAAAATAAAACATATAAAGAAATATATATATAAAAAAAAGGACAACACCGAACAAATGGAATGGAAATTAGGTGAGGAATAAAAAATATAAAAAAACACCCACAAGACTCCCCTATTTCCCCATACCCCGCCGTATTTTTCCCAGCGCAGTGTTATATACATTTTATGGACCAACCGATAGGAAAATAACATATAATATTAGTTTTGTCGTTTGTTTTTTGCATGAGTGTTTGAATAGCGTATGTTCGTTGAAATATCGGCAGTCAATTTCTCCGTATGGTTATCACGCTCGGTATTTCACCAACTTCCAGGGGCAGGAAGGGATGAAAAAGGATAGGAAGAGGGAAAAAAAGAAAAGAAAGAAGTTGAAAGGAGGAATGATGAAAAGATAAAAAAAAGAAAAAAGAAAAATAGAGTAAGTTAGAACAATTCAAGTTGTAGAAAGGGAAAAATCGAGAACAATAGAAATAGTAAGCAACCGTATAGAGCATGAAGGGCGTAAATCGGCTGGGAATGGGGACGATGGGAACCCCATGAGCCTGACGCGATTTAGTCCTACTCAAACGCGGACAGCAAGATTCCAGAAAAGTACTGTAGAGGGGGGAAGATAGTGTTAGCAAAATACAACCCCGCGATAGGATAGATAAGAGGATAAGCCGAGTAAATAAAATAAATAAATAAACAAATAGATAAATAAAAAAAGTGATACTTACCTCCGAAGCCTCCTTAGCCTGCTTCTCTTGCCACTCTTTCTCCCACACGGCGACCTTCTCCTCAATGTCCTTCTCACTAGTGAATCCCTTTTTTCTAGCGCGGGCCCTAAAGTTGGAAAGTCTAGCGGAGGTCTTGGCCTTCTCAGGATTCTTCTTTCGATAGTCAGAAGAAGAGAGACGATTGCGCTCGACAGGAGTTCCCTTAGGTTCTATTCGCGAGAAAGATCGGTCAGAATTGACCCGAGTTGAGTGCGGGGGAGGATGTAAATAAACAAAAAAAAAAAA